>PITA01006774.1:0-97118 GCA_004023965.1 Spilogale gracilis
TCCTCCCCCTCCCTCTCCTCCTCCTCCCTCTTGCCCTCCCCTCCCCTACCCCTCCCCTTCCTCCTCCTCCAAGATTTTTATTTGTTTGAGAGGGAGCACAAGCAGCGGGCAAGAGGCAGAAGGAGGAGAGGCTGGCTGTCCATAGCTCTCCCTGTTGAGCAGGGAGCCCAACACAGGGCTGGATCCCAGGACCCTGGGATCATGACCTGATCTGAAGGCAGATGTTTAACCAAACTGAGCCACCCAGGCATCCTCTAGAAATGTCTTGTTTTCTATTCACATTTGATTGGTAGTTTGGGTATAAAATTCTAGGCTATTATTTTCCTTTAGAATTTTGTGTTCCTTCATTGTCTCCTAGCTTCAGTTATTTTTGTTGAATAGTCTGATTCCTGATTCTCACCATGATTTTTTTCTCTCCTTCTAGAAATTGAAACATTTTCTTTTCATCCCCAGTGCTGTAAAATTTCACCATGATTTGCCATGATTTGTTTCTGTTTTGATCCATTGTATTGAGCCTTTCAATCTGGTGACCAAGTTCTGGGAAATTTTCCCAAGTTATTTTTTGGTTCTTTTTTTTTTTTATTTGAATTGTTTGACTCTTATTCTCTGAATGAATGTTCCTTTAAAAAAAAAAAAAGGTATCCTGTTTTTATTTCATGGTTGCATTCTCTGTTTAACTGAGGATATTGCTTTTTTTTAAGTTTATGTATTTTTAATGTTTTTATTTAAATTCAATTAACATATGTATTATCTTTAGTTTCAGAGGTGCAGTTCAGTGATTCATCAGTCTTATATAACACCCAGTGTTCATTACATCAGTTGTCCTCCTTAATGTCTACTACCCAGTTACCCCATCTCCACCACCTCCCTCTCCCCTCCAGCAACCCTCAGTTTGTTTCCGCTGATTAGGAATCTATTATGGTTTGTTTCTCTCTTTGATTTTTCTTGTTTAATTTTTCTCTCCCTTCCTCTGTGATCTCTTTTGTTTCTTAAGTTCCACGTAAGAGTGAGATTATGTAATTGTCTTTCTGTGATTGACATATTTCACTTAGCATAATACTCTCTAGTTCCATGTCATTGTAAGTGACAAGATAACATTCTTTTGAGGGCTGAATAGTATTCCATTGTATATGTATACCACACCTTCTTTATCTGTTCAGTGTCGATGGGCATCTGGACTCCTTCCATAGTTTGGCTGTTGTGGACATTGCTGCTGTAAACATTGGGGTGCAGGTGCCCTGTCAGATCACTGCATCTCCGTCTATGGGGTAAGGACCCAATGCAATTGCTGGATCATAGGGTAGCCCTATTTTCAGCTTTTTGAGGAACCTTCATACTGTTTTTCCAGAGTGGCTGCACCAGTTTGTATTCCCACCAAGAGTAATACTGGGCTTTTTTTTTAGACCTTTACTTCTACGTATATAGGCTGTATTTCCTGCAGCATTTGTTGATTGATTGAACATTTTGGGTTTTTTTATTTCATGTTAATATTTTTATCTGATGCCTGATCATTTTTAAAGAGTGGAGAGCTAAGATGCTGGTAAGAAGGTCTCTGTAGATGAATATGGCTTGCAAATTATGAGATGAATTGTACAGTGTACTAGCTGATCCATTTTTGGGATGTATCTTCAGAATTTTTCTCTTGCGTGTGTGAAATTCTCCAGGGACTCTTTTAGCTTCCTGAATGGCTGACAATGTTCTGGACCTAGATGGAGGGAACTGGGAATCTCTGTTTTCTCTTATTTTAATCCCTTGCTTTTGGTGGTATTCTCATCTTTCACTATGCCTGATGATGGTTCAGGTACTCTGTGTTTTCCCTTCTCTAAAGAATAAAATCAGTCTTTTGTTGGGTAGCAAAATAGTGGTTGCTCAGTGGCATGGGGAGGACTAGAATATTGAGGGATAATTCCTTCTTAATTCATTTGTAACCAGTCTGTTCCTCCCACCCCTCATTCCCAGCTTCCACGTCCCATTTGTGCCACTAGTTTTTGAGTCTTTTAGGATTCTTGATGTACCTCAAGCTGGGTCCTCGTTTTCCTCACAGCCAGCTTAAAGTGCGAGTAGTTTGAACCTTCTAAGTCAGTTACCGCTCATCCATTTACTTTATAGCTTCTAAGATGTTGTTACTGTTGTCTTGTCTTCTAGTTATTCTTGAGGTTTTATGCCTTTTTAAACAGTCTTGAGCTGTAGTTTCAAGATAGTGTGAAATTAGATGAACATGTTCAGCTTATTCTCTTTACCAGAAGTTTCAGAAGTAAAAATTATTTGTGTTCATGTTGAAAAATTGCAACCCTATATATAAAGCTATGAAATAAAGAATAAGACATTTTCCTCTACTTGTCCCCTGAATACACATCACCCAGAGGTAACTAGGATAAGTTAACATGTGTACCCTCTAGATATTTATTTATATTTTATTTATGTAGAATAATTATAATATGAAGAATAAAAAATGAAATTTTACTGTATAAATACACATATAGTATATAATATAAACATATGCTATGTATATTTAATATATGTTGAAATTATGGCATTCCATTGTTATCTGTATGTCAATATATACAGATGTCTTAATTTTTAACTGTTAAATACTATTACATTGTATGAGCTTTTTCGAATAAGAGCCCAGTTGTTAGATACTTGTTTCCTATTCATCTTTTTAATATTATTACCAATAATGTTACTATAAATATTCAGATACATGTACTTTTTCACTACTTGTTATAATTTTTGTTTAATTTTTAAGAGTGGAATTATTTAGTCAAAAGGGTGTATGTACTTTACTCTTCAAAGAGGTTATGCCTCTGCTAATTGTATATAAAAGTGTCTTTTTTAACACCCCATGTGACTTAGCTATTATCAGGTTTTTAAGTCTTTGCCATTCTGATAAGTGACAAATGCTTTCTTGTCATTTTAATTTGCTTGTTCTAATTATGTGTAAGGTTAATTGTGCTTATTGGACACTCTTTTTTTATGAGCTGCATATTCAGTTCACTTAGCCATTATTCTTTGGGTTATTCATCTTTTTCCAAGTCGATTTGTAAGAAGAGCTCATTATACTGGGAAGAATTTTGCCATTTATTTCCCGCATGTCATAGAGCTCTTTCCCCAGAATTGTGCTTTATATTTTTGACATTGCTTACTGCATTTTTGCTATATGGCCAATATATTTTAAAATGAGAAATTATTGAACAAGTATTTGCTTTACTTTTCAGAGTTAAAATGTTATAAAGTGTTTGAACTATTGGTTTAACATTTAGGACTTATTAATGATACTTTATTTCAATTAACTAGTTTGTAGAATAAATTAAAATTTTCTTCTATTCTGATTCTAACTTTTAAAAAACCATTAACTAAAAAAAAAAAAAAGGAAAAAAAGGATCACTAATTAAAAGACCACTAATTAAGCTTCATTTTCAAATGTCTTGTTATTTAGTAGAAAAATATTTATTTTTTTCAGTGTTCTACTCAAGAGTTCTTCATGATCGTCAAAACCCTGTATCACCTGAAGTCAGAATTTCAAGCATTAATACCTGCTGTTAATTCCCATGTTCGGTCAGACTTGCTCCAGACATTTATTTTAGAAATTCCTGAACTCCTTAGTCCAGTGGAGCATTACTTAAGGATACTTAATGAACAAGCTGCCAAGTAAGTAGTAGACCTCTTAGATTACTGTCACTGAAGGAAGAACTAATAGATCTGCCATTTGTTGTGTGGAGTCATAAGCTTCGCTCGCGGTACTGGTAGAAGTAGCGTTTGAAATTAGAAATGTGATGGGATGCTGGAGGCTGTCTGTGGGAGCTGGAAGTAACTCTCCGCCATCTAAGACTTAGGCAGTTCATTATCTAGGACAGATACGGTACAATATCTAGGACAGATGCAATACCAGATGATGAAAAGATAAAGCCCAGGCAGAGAAGTAGTAGCAGTTTATTAATTCAAAAGCAGGAGTCAGATGGCATCTTATACTTATTTTCTAGATGTCCAACGGCAGTCTGCCTTATATTTAGAAACCACAGAAGCAAAGTTACCCTTTACGAGGTAGTCATTTTACAGTCCATCCCACAAAGAGCTCTGTATAGAAGGGGAAAAAAGACAGCGCTGACATTTGTGTTTATTTTCTTCATAGATGAAAAACAGATACTTAATTTTATCTCTCATTTTCAGCATGGGAATTGTAAAGTTGCAAAATGAAAATGATGCTAGGATGATTTTGTCTATCTTCAAAGAAATTAAGAAACCAACCCATAAATATTTAGTGACAGAGCTGGAATTAGAGCCTTGTTTTCCTGATTCCCAACCCTTTGGTCTTTTATCATGCTGTGAAAAATAATTGATAACTGGTATAGGTAGTATTTTTCAATAAGTGTTTGCATCTTTTTTCATTTTTTAGAACTGGGAATAAAACTGAATTATTCAAAGACCTTACTGACTTCCCTTTAATAAAAAAGAGGAAAGATGAAATTCAAGAAGTTACCAACAAGATCCAAATACATTTACAAGAAATACGAAAAATACTAAAAAATCCTTCTGTACAGTATGTGACAGTGTCAGGCCAGGAGGTAATGTCAAACATACTTATCTTTTGCATTCGTTTATCTCAAGTAGAAAAGCTATTTTAAAATGTAAACAAAAGTCCGAAGAGAGGACGAAAGTTGGTCTTTTCTCTTTTGTTCTTGGAATTATGATGCAATACTTTGGGTAACAATTATTTTAATAACAGTATTTTGTGTGTTTATTTACTTTACTTTCTTGGTAAAACCATGCAACTTAATGTTACATGTGTTTTAATATTTTTTGTTGAAATAGGATTATAGAAAGCATGACTCTTGTAAATAATAACTTCCAGGATTCATTTACCCTAAATCCAGGAGCGAGAAGTTAGTCTTTGATCTCTGTGGCCTGCAGATAATGAAATGATATGAAGTGAACCACCTTGTGTAGATTGGATCACAGAGTGATTTAAAGGCAGGGTTTCCTTCCAAAGTTAGTAGTATACCTGCTAGAGAACAAATAGCAAGAAAAAAAACCCAAAACCAAAAAACAAAACTATATAGTGAAAACCTACATTTAGTGAGTCTTCCATAAGATGCTCAATTGCAGTTCAGAATGTGTTTTATGGTACGCATACTTCAGTTTAAAGTTTATTATTAATTTGTGAGTGAGAATCAGGAAGAAGTATGCTTTTTGACTGTGATTGGTCTTATTCTGAGTCTGGAGGCATGCTACTTCTGTATCTTATGATTAATAAAATATCGAGACCCTCACTGAGGAAATTTGAGAAGTTCTACTTCATGAACAAAGCAAATTAGGAAATTTGTGAATAATTTCCATAGGATGGCTTGAACTTTTTTTAAGGATTTTAAAAAGCAGATACTTTTCTAGTGGGGAAGAGCTTAATTTCAAATTGGATTTTTAAACATTTGCATTACTTTATATATTTAGTCAAAAGACTGCTGATTTGTATAATTATGTGAAATAAGAAACCCTATAATAGCATATTATAATCTTTATTAAAGTATTTATTAATCTTGTGCCATTTAATAGACCATTGATTAAGTCAGTCTATTTTTTGGACTCAGGCAGATGTTTCACAGTGTATAACAGAAAAATGACTTGACAATATGTATACTTAGTTGTCCCCCTCCTCCCAGCCAAATGTTTAATTGCATCACTTGGTTCCACTTTGCTGTCCGGACCTTGCAAAGTAAACAAGTGACCTTAGCACCGCTATTCTGGGCTATTTGTTGAAAATGAGATGATCAAAACTGCTTAATAACAATAAAATATATGTAGTAGAAAATTAGTTCTCTGGTATTATAGTAGGGAAAAGCTGGGTGTGTAAGTGTTAATTACCCCACTTACATGCTGTGTGACCAAAGCAGAATCACCTGTGTCATGAGACTACGCCAAAGACCAATTGAGTTAAAATACATGAAAGTGCTTTTTTAAAAAAATATTTTATTTATTTATTAGAGAGAGAGAGATCAGGCAACAAGCAGGCAGAGAGAGAAGAAAGCAGGCTCTCTGCTTAGCAGAGAGCCCGATATGGGCCTCGATCCCAGGACCCTGAGATCATGACCTGAGCCAAAGGCAGAGGCTTAACCCACTGAGCCACCCAGGTGCCCCATGAAAGTGCTTTTTAATTATACATTAAGCCCTATATAAATGTTCTTCATATACTACTACTAATAATATAGTTACATTTGTCAAGCACTTGATCAGAATGGTGCTAAGCGTTGTACACATATTATCTAACATTTGTAACAGCACAGAAAGGGGTTATTCCCATTTTGTAGTGAAGAAAACTGAAGGTTGTGGAGTAGAGAAGTTACGTAAGTCAGAAGCCCAGTCCTGCCTGACTCCAGTCTTTTTTCCAGTTCCTTATTTCACTGTACTCACAAATATTAACACAAGGATTATCAACATTTGGGTTTTACTTTATGAAACCCAGACATTTTAGAATTCATACTATGCAAACAAAAATAAAGTTTAAGTCTTGGGAAGACAGTCCTGGATCCAGCTGGTAGTTTTACAGTAAAAATGGGGAAAACTGATGAGGAATTAATAAGCATTAGTACATTAGACTTTTTTTTCTTTCTTTAGTCAGTGTGGCAGTGAAGTTTAAGAAAAAGCACAGTATGGAGATGAAATTGGATTACAAATAATTAGGGAGATAAATGATCTTATTCATTACTTAATAACCTTTGTTTGGTTAAGGTGATGAGTTTGAGGCAAGAACTTCCTACTTATTAACTGTGGGGTGAATTTTTACTGGTTCTTAAAAACCTATAGAAATTGAATAGTGTAGCAATACAGAATCACTTTTGTAACATTTTTGAGAATTAGTGATTCTGTTCAAACAACAGATGAATTCTGGATATTTAGCATTGTTATAGTCAGATTTTCTCTTAAAAAATTATACTGGGGCGCCTGGGTGACTCAGTTGGTTAAGCGACTGCCTTCGACTCAGGTCATGATCCTGGAGACCCGGGATCGAGTCCCACATTGGGCTCCCTGCTAGGTGGGAAGCCTGCTTCTCCCTCTCTCACTCCCCCTGCTTGTGTTCCCTCTCTGGCTGTGTTTCTCTCTGTCAAATAAAAAAATAAATAAATAAAATAAAACTTAAAAAAAATTGTACTAATGGTATCAGCAAATTATTTAAAGATACTTCCAAAATCAAGAACAGACTTTGTCAAATATTACATCTGAGAAGTGAGAGAGGAAAGCGGGAAAAAACCCCTTATTTTGTATGTGCTTCTTATTTTATACCCTTCTTTTCTGAAATTTTATCACTTTGTAATAATTTTTTAAAAACCTGTTTTAGGGGCGCCTGGGTGGCTCAGTTGGTTAAGCGACTGCCTTCGGCTCAAGTCATGATCCTGGAGACCCGGGATCGAGCCCCACATCGGGCTCCCTGCTTGGCAGGAAGCCTGCTTCTCCCTCTCTCACTCTCCCTGCTTGTGTTCCCTCTCTGGCTGTGTTTCTCTCTGTCAAATAAATAAAATCTAAAAAAAAAAAACAACAACCCTGTTTTAGCAGGCCTCCGTAGTAGATGGATTTTGTTACTATTGGTAAAAATAAGTAGGTTGTCAGCCAGTGATACTTTTGACAGCTTTCCTTTTTTACCTGTTCCCAGTTTTTATGTACTCATTAGAATACTATAAGATGTATGTTATTATCTCTGACTCTGAAAGTAATTGTAAAAAAATAATGAAAGCAGAAACTTAGCTCACGTCTTCTGTGATAGTTTTTTCTCATATTTTATGTATGTAGAGAATCATCTTTTAACCTTGAATTCAGTAAGGAGTGATACTTAGATTTGGGGCAGTATTGGTAAGTAGTATTATTCTTAAGGAAAATGGAAGAAATACTGGGGGGAAAATCTTTAGAAAAAATTTGTATTAATTCATGGCATGCAGCATGTCCAAATTCTGCTTAGTGTGTTTAATATGTGAAAAGAATTCTCTGTTAATCTTACTTCAAAAGAAGAATTTTTGAAAATTCCTGAAAGAGAAGAAAGAAAAGAGGGAGAGTAGGAATGGGTCAAGTGTGGTATTGGAGAAAACAGAGAGCAGTTTCCGGAGTGAATTAAGCAGTCGTAGCAATGATGCAAGCCCAGTGATTTGACAGGCTACGGTTTGAGTAACAATATCTGACATTTAGCCAAAATAGAATTGGATCCCAGGAGTATGTGAGAAATTGCTAGAACAAATTAAGATATACTTCTTGCATCAACACGTAAGAAAGTCAGAAACTACAGAGCAGGGAAGGGCACTATGAGAATTTTCCAAGATTTCTGAAGTACATGTTAATTTACAATTTTAGTTAGTTTCCTTTTAGTTAGCAATAAAATTTTTAAAAGGCCTTGTCTGCTCATTCTTAAAATGTTTGTAAAAAGAAGCAAAGTGAAAATTTCCTACTCTTTAGGCAGTGTAGAAGAGGGGGAAAAAAAAACCCTGCTAGTACTGAAGAGAACCCCAGCTGAAAAGAGGAGGACACACAGGACCAGCACCCACTTGGGGTAGAAGTAACCCCAGGGCTGTAACAAGCAGGAGGTCCTCATGGGCCTTCCCAACTCTTACCCTCTATTCCATCAAGTACTGGCTCTGCATATGGCTTGTTCGAGGAACTGCTGTCCTTAAAGTAGATTCTTGATCCTTACAGATTGAACCATTATGGTCCAAACCTTTCCCAGCATGCTCTAAAGGGCCGTGACTGGAAGCGATTTGTGATGTGTTGAAGGCAGAGATTTGAACCCAGTGCCCCGTGCTACAGTGTTATGGCAAATTAAGTAAGCCAGCCTACCTGGCTGCCCAGTGATCTCACCGAGACAGTTTTAGCTCCTTTTCAAAATTTCCACCTTCCCTACACAGTAAGTCCTATGGAGCTCTGCATTAGTTTTTATGGATCTAGATATGTCCTTTCCAAGTATTCGTGAGCTACCAGGGTCCTTCATTTTGCTGTTTGCTGCAGGCATAGCTCTTCCCAGCATTATTTGATAAAAAGATCAATATGCCTTTCTTGTAGGACATTTACAAATAATATTTAAGCGGAATTTGTTTAGCATGGTCTTAATGTGCTTTTATCTTTCTTGTCAATGATAGCTACTTTGTGGATTTTTTCTTCAGTTTTTGTAATCAAGGGAGTTTTTTTAGAGTCTTGATTCTTCACTGTTTAACTAGGTGGGGCAGATTTGAAATTGTATTAATTCCTTTCTATACAAGAAGACATCATGAGTCCCAGAATTTTTTCTAAGGATGAAAATTCTTAAAATTAATCAATAATTTCTGTGTTATTACTAGTGTAAAAACTATAGAAAAATAAACTCAAAGATAGGCCAATATTATTAATAATATGCATGTTATATTTATGCCTACATATTATATTTATAGTATAAATACCAGAAATGTTCTAAAGCTGGTATATATAAAAAAGTTCCTGTGGCCATCTCAAAATTAGTGGTAGCCACAGAGCCTCCGGTTTCCTCCTCTATAAAATAAGTGTGTGTGTTTATTCATTTAAATAAAACACTGAATTTCATTACAGTAATACAGGAGAGTGAGCAGAAAGAAGAGATGATATACAACTAATGCTGAAAAGGAAAGGCATGATAGAAGTTGATTTCACTTGCTTCCTGATTGATTTCAGAAAAGCTTGCTTGCAGAATATAGCTGTATAAAGATATGGTTCATAGAAGTGAAAACTAAAAGAAAACTCTCAAGGGAAGAAATCTCTTCTTCCCTTAATAGCTGAAGAAATCAGTACTTTTTCATGAGGATACTCCTAGAGCCCTTGGGTTCTGTGGATAAAAACTATGACAACAAATCCTCTTCTGTTCAGAAGAGGGGATGGGCCACGTCTGAAACTGGTGTAGCACATCATAACTGATACTTTAAAATTGTATATAGAACTTCAGTAGAACTTCAGTTTTATTACTGAGTAATAGAATTCTTAAGTGGTACTAATAAATGAAAGAAGCTGTTAAGAAAAATTACCACTCATAGTGCACATGACAATGTTATAAACATTAAAATGCCGAGTTATATGCTTATTGCAAGCTTTTGCTCAATACGCATTATACTTTATCCCAAGTATTGCAAACCTAATTAATGGTATTGGTTGTATGGACATATATCAACTTTTCTGTTAACAATACTGGATTTATGGGGAGCCTGGGTGGCTCAGTAGTTAAGTGTCTGCCTTTGGCTCAGGTCATGGTCCCAGAGCCCTGGGATCCAGCCCCATATAAGGCTCCAGCCCTGCATTGGGTTCCCTGCATAGCAGGAAGCCTGCGTCTCTCTCTCTGTCACTCCCCTGCTTGTGTTCCCTCTCTAGCTGTGTTTCTCTCTGTCAAATAAATAAATAAAATCTTTAAAAAAATATATTTTGAATATTTAGAATAGTATACTAAACTTATAGCATGATTTTGAGGAAGCATTAATAATAGTTACTTATTTAAATATCTAACTTTTATTTGTATTTCTTTTAGTTTATGATTGAAATAAAGAATTCTGCTGTATCTTCTATACCAACTGATTGGGTTAAGGTTGGAAGGTGGGTTTAGAATTACGGTTTTTCTTATTAATGTGAATTATAATGTGAATTAATGTGAATTATAATTTGTATACCTGTACACTACTGGAATGAAGATAACCACATCCTTGACTTAAAAAGTAATTATTTTCCTTTGATTTTCTTAGGGAACTTTTCATCAAAGAAATAATTATTTTAAATTCTTTTTATCATTGATTTAAAAATACTTTTTTCAAAGAATGTCTTACTTATATACGTTTGTTTTCCTGTTTTGTAAATTACCATTTTATTCTTATACCTCAGAGTATACTTTAAATACATGAAAGAAAATACTGGGGAATCTTCAATTATAAGATTAATTTGATTGCTTGAATTTCCTGATGAGTGCTATACCTGAAATTTCATTTTCTACCTCATTGAGCTCTACATTTCTTTATTTTTGATGCTTTCCATGGCACATAATTATAATAGTTCTTTATGGCTTCTTTTTTTTAAGTTATGAATTGATGAAAACAAATTAATCAAAAACAGAATTAGAGAACCACATTGAGACTCCCTTTTCTCCTTGATTAGGCATTAGTCCCACAAAGGGAACTCATTTAAAGAAGTGGTATTAGTGAAGTATATACTCCTGTGAATCATATTCTTTGTGAAGTATTTATTGCTACTGTTATTAATACGCTTGCATGAATTTGAGATGAAAATGTTATATTAGCCTAAGTGAGCAGAAGAGTGATTAATATAATAATAGCTGTTCATATAAAGGAACTCTGTTAAGGATAGAAGAAAATTTGAACATTTGTGAATTATTATTTTATTTTAAAAAAGAGAGTATCCATTGCTATTATGAAAGGATTCTAAAGGCACAATCATGGGTTTCTTTAGCTCTGTTAGCATTGTGGTTTTTTGTTTGTTTTTGTTTGTTTTTGTTTTTTCTCCTGTGTTACTAGAAGCTGTAGGTGAGATTTGAGTATTGTTGATTTTAGGGGCTGTTTTCTGTCTTTTTCAGGCTTCCTTTCCTTTACCTACTTTTATCCTATCCTACAGCTCGTGAATTCAAGTATGTTTTATGGAGAGAAATTATTTAAAATTGTACACCTAATCATCTAAGAAACTGAAATGTTTCACTAAATGAATTTCATCAGAAGAGAAAGCTATGATAAATATGTTTGCATAGAAACCTAGATGACATTTTAGAAGCAACACGGAAGGCATGAATCAATATCAACAGCATCTTTTGAGCATTCAATGATGTAAATTGAATGAATAAATAAGATGGTTTTGGGGAGATTCATTGTTATTTTTATTTGTCATCTGGCTGTTATAAACTTGACAGGGACAGGTTAGAATATTAGTCAGATTTTGAATATGAAGGTCTCACCCCTAGTCCAATAACTAGCCAAATTAAACATAATTGTGACAGAAGTTGGAGAGCAGATAAAGAACAGTAATTACCTTCTTTCATCACCTGCCTGTCACTCAACCCTGATCTCTTCTCAAAGGTCCAGTCATAATAGTAACATCAACAGCAGTAGCAATCACCATCTTCACAGAACAACTCTTAACATTGGGTGCTAATGACATAGGACATAGATACTGCACTAAGCACTATCTTATTCTCTCAAAGGTACCTATGAAGTAGATACTGTCATTCCCATTTTAGAGATGAGGAAAGGGATGTTTAGAGAAGGTCATTTATATTTGCCTAAGGTCACATAGGTAGCAAGTAAGTGGTTAGAGTTAGAGCCTTGGTCTGGATTTTTTTTAACTGGGATCCCATGGGATCCCCTGTTGTGCTCTGCAGCTTCTTGATGAAGAAGCTGAGATGATACACAAGCCCACAAGAGGAGCATGTCATATTTGTTCCCATTTGGGGCCACTGTAAATCTACAGTTAGATCATGAAACATTCCTCTTCTTTGCCTCCTGAATTAATGCATTGCTATTCTTTGTAATTCTTTATATTTTTCTGTTTTCACTGAAATACATTAATTATACAGAAGAGTATAAAACATAAAAAATAGAGCTTTCATCAATGTGTCCAGCTTTGTCAGGATTACTTGCTTCTGATCCTTTTAATAAACAAGCATTTTCATTTTGTATAATTTAAAGAAAAAAGCTTTCTGCTTATGAAATGGAAATTCTAAACTTTGACTTTGCCATATGGATATTAGTTGAAATGCATTTTAGAGCTCTTGAACAAAATCCTATGAACTCCAAGTACTTTATTTACAACAGAGATCTTTGGAATCAATAGAGTTCAGCACAATAATTAAAGAATGTTCCGTGTTTACAGCTATTTACTTTCAAGGTTCATCAGAGAATAATAAATAACCACTTTAATTTTCTGAAGTGATGGCATTAGTGATTTCTTAGTAACCTTGATTTCCTATTTATGTTTCTTCCCCTCTTCTAGCACAAAAGCTGTGAGCCGTTTTCACTCTCCTTTTATTGTAGAAAATTACAGACATCTGAATCAGCTCCGGGAGCAGCTAGTCCTTGACTGCAGTGCTGAATGGCTTGATTTTCTAGAGTGAGTTTACAATGAAAAATATAATCTGACTTTTTGCTATGAGAAATAGACCGGAAAATCTTTGCATCAGAAAGAAAAAGTAGAGATTACTGCTTGTGACCTGCCATAAAATAGTTGAGTACATGTGTTCTCTGATTTTATTTTTAATCCATTGAAATGTAAGCTCATCTTAGTCTTTAACGAGAGACCTAATATTCTTTATTGTTACTGTACTAATATTTAGTTTCTAAGGATGTTTGGTAGAGTCACTTTTTGAAGTGCCACCTTGGGCTTCCTTTACTTTTTTTTATAAAGAGGCTTAACATTTTCATAGTTGGAAAAGTATGGGTTCATTGTTTTGTTTTTATTATCTCCATTTAATTTTTTTCTTATTTTTTTACATCCTGAATATTTTCTTTGCAACTTTTTATTTTAAAGAATTTAAAGTCTGAGAAATTTGAAATAAATACTTATATACTCTTCACCTAGATTTATCAAGTGTTAACATTTTGCCACATTTATCTCTGGTGTGTACATTTTTCCTGAACCATTTGGAAGTACAATTTAGACATGATAACACTTCACCCCTATTTAATTAAGCATATATCTAAAACTAAGGACATTCTACTGTATAATCTTAAGACCTTTATCACATCTAAGAAAAATTATTAATATAAGGAATATTGAGTTCTTTTTTAATTCTGCTACTCCATTTTTTATTTTTATTTTTTTATTTTTATTTTAATTTTTTTATTAACATATAATGTATTATTTGTTTCAGGGGTACAGGTCTGTGAATCATCAGTCTTACACAATTTATAGCACTCACCATAGCACATACCCTCCCCAATGTCCATCACCCAGCCACCCTATCCCTCCCCTGCCATCTCCCAGCAACTTTCAGTTTGTTTCCTGAGATTAAGAGTCTCTTATGGTTTGTCTCCCTCCCAGGTCCCATCTTGTTTCATTTTTTTTCCCTCCCTACCCCCCACGAACCCACACTCTGCCCCCCCATTTTTAAATGAAAGCTCTATTCAACTTTCACATGTTACATTATGTTATTATGTTTCTTTTGTAGTTGAATCTAGAATAGTCCCCTACCTTTTTTGTTTGTTTATTTGTTTGTTCTGGGTTTTTTTTTTTTTTAAGATTTTATTTATTTGATAAAGAGAAACACAGCCAGACAGGGAACACAAGCAGGGAGAGTGAGAGAGGGAGAAGCAGGCCTCCCGCAGAGCAGGGAACCCGATGTGGGACTCGATCCCGGGTCTCTGGGACCATGACCTGAGCCGAAGGCAGTCGCTTAACCAAATGAGCCACCCAGGTGCCCCTATTTGTTTGTTTTAAGATTTTATTTATTTGAGAGAGAGAGAACATTAACAGTGGGGAGGGCCAGAGGGAGAGGCAGACTCCACACTGAGCAGGGAGCCCCATAGGGAGCTCGATCCCAAGGCTCTGGGATCCTGAATTGAGCCAAAGGCAGACATTTACCTAACCGAGCCACCCAGGTGCTCCACCTTTTTTGTTTTTTTAAGAGCCCTTGCCATTGCCTCAAAGAATGTTTCATATCTCTACTTATTAATTGTTATGTGTTCATATTGACATGTTTAAGCCAGTGGTGTACTGGTAAATAAGAGGTTAACAGCCAGTTGTTTGGAAGAATAGTAGTGTTTGTGGTGTTTGCTGACTTCTGTATTTTAAATACTCCTACTGTGGTTGATTTCAAACTACTACGGGACTGAAGTTGGGAAGGAGGTGTATAGTTGACTTTCATGAGTCCTTAGCTATGAGCCCCTCAGCTAAGCACTTAAGGTATATTAGGTCATTATTCCTTACAAGATCTCTATGACTAAATTATCATCACCCTCAACTGACAAATGAATAAATTGAGATACAGAAATAAGAAGGAAGTTGCTTACATTGGGTTGGAGCCAAGGTTCAATGCAGAGTGTCTGGTGGTGGATTGTGCCTTTCACGATCAGCTTGTAGAGCCTGCCTTTGGTGAGCCCATAGGCATCACTTTAAACAGAAATCTCTCTGGTAGTCTTTCTTTTGAAAAACTTATAGAGTAAATAGTGAGGTTCTCCAGAGAGCTAAGTAACCAATCTGGCAAGTGAAAAAGAAGATATTACTTGACAGTTCTTAAAAGGTAGTTGGTACCATTTTTTTGCCCAGAGGAGTCTTGAATTACAGCATTAGAAACACATTCTAATTTACTTATCCTGAATCTTCTGAGGTTATCTTAACTCAGAATCTTGGACCCAGGGATAGAAACTTGGCATATTTGGTTCTGTTCCAATTCATTTTTAGTTTCCCATTTTAAGGGTCCTTAGGGCCCTTGAGTCTCAAGTTCTCCTGGTTTTCCTCTTAGAAATATCACGGAGAGGTGCCTGGCTGGCTCAGTTGGTGGAGCATGTGACTCTTGATCTTGAAATTGTGAGTTTGAGCCCATGCCAGGTGCAGAGATTACTTAAAAAAGGGGGGGTGGTGGAGGAGGAGGAGCTGAATCCCTGAGACATGAAAATTAGATGAAAATTAGTCCTTTCAAACTTTAAGGGCCACATTCTAGGTTCCTGGGATTTGGTAAAATATACATATTTGCTCTATTCATATTATACAAGATTTTACAAATCTGGTTTATGTTCTTATTGTCATAATTCAATGAAGAAAGTTTAGATCTCTCAGGCCAAAACTTTGGCATTATCCTTGATTCTTTTTATTCCTTTATCTTTTATTAAATTCCTATTTGTCTTTTGCCTTTGAAATGTGTCTTTGATTTGCCCCTCTGTGTTCTCTTCTAGCAACCCACTATTTCTGTGTACCATTTTTCCTGTGTCGGTTCTTTACTTCTTTCTACCAGATTAACCCAGGAGAATTCAGCTTTCATCATACCACCCCTTTGAGTGAGGTGACATTAAATACAACATCACGGAAAACAGTATTGAAGGATGATGCAGTTTGCAGCATACAAGTCTTTTTATCTTTTTTTAAAAGATTATTTGAGAGAGAGTGTGTGCATGCATGCACAAGTTGGGGAAGGAGCAGAGGGAGAGAATCCCCAAGCAGACTCCCCATAGAGTGCAGAGCCCTATGTGGAGCTTGATCTCACGACCTTGAGATCATGACCTGAGCCAAAACCAAGAGTTGGACGCTCAACCTCCTAAGTCATGCAGGATGCCCCTAAATCTTTTTATCTTAAAAGATTAAATGTATATATGTCATTATTGTATTATGAATATGCTTATTGGTCATTTGTATATCTTTTTTGGAGAAATGTATTCATATATGTATCCTCAAATATTAACTGATTATTTCTGGATGTTGAGGATGCTGGAGATTTTAATTTATTTTGCAAGTACATGATATCAAAATTGCCTTTATTTTATTTTATTTTTATTTTTTTAACGATATTATCCATTTATTTGCTAGAGAGAAACACAGCTAGAGAGGGAACACAAGCAGGGGGAGTGAGAGGGAGAGAAGCAGGCTTCCTGCTGAGCAGGGAGCCCGATGCGGGGCTCAAACCCAGGACTCCAGGATCATGACCTGAGCCAAAGATAGATGCTTAATGACTGAGCCACCCAGGTGCCCCTGAAAATTGTCTTTAATGTACTTACATTACTTTCAAAATATGAAGAATACATTAATGTTTTTATCTAAAAGAAGAATATTGACTGAATTTTTGCTAGAGCTTTTACAGCTAGAGCCCCCACTTGAGAACAACATTGATTATTTTGTACAATATTTATTAAGGTGCCAGATGGTATGAATATGATGTCATTTTAAAAAATGATTAACCTCAGTGAACCTGACATCAGAGGACTGAATACCAGCTATACACATGTATTTGTCTCTTACTGAGATACTAACTGTTATGCATTAGTCATACTACTTTTGATCAAAATAGTGCAAGAAATCAAGGCTGTATAAAGCTCTAAATGGAATTTCCTCTCAAAAAATGTGTCTCTTCTGTATTCGTAGAAGATGGACTATGGATGTTGAATAATCTCGATCGAGATTTTTTTAAAAAAATTGAATTATAATTGAAGTATAAAAATGCTACTAATGCAGTAGTTAAATATTTTAGAAATAATTTGCAAAAAAAATATTTTCCTTTTTTGTTGATTTCGGATATCACTGGGCAACATCTGATGGTAGATTGTCCCAGTAGCTGTAGAACCCAAGTATCTTAATCTTAATTTTTCCTATGGATGTGGCAGTGTCTTTTGACCAGAGATTAAATCATAGTATTTTGGCTTCATCTTGAAGTTGCTTGGTGGTTTAGTGATAAAGTTGCATGTTGTGACATAAACCCAGTCTTACCAGATTATTATTTGAATTGCCCATTTTTTAGCTTGTTATTTTTCTAGGTATGGATAATCTTTTTGAAATTTGAGAAAGTGTAGCAAATGAACAAAGATCAAGTAGTCAACGAGACTTCCTAGGATATGATGATGATGTTAAAAGTTTATGATGGTGTTTCATTTTATTTGCATGTCTTATTGATATAATTGACATGAGAAAGAACATTATTGTCTATATCAAAATAATTACCATATCTCTCTCTGCTTTTTCTTTTTTTCTTATTTTTTTTTAACCAAAATGGTACCTACTGAGAGCACTGTCACTCATTTCAATTTCAGACACTAGAATATCATGAAGGACAGGTACCCTCAACCTAAGGCTCCTAGATAATAGCAAATTAATTAGGGTCTTGGTGGCCCAGATAAGAGCTAAGAAGCCGGGGGTAAGAGTGAAGGAAAAATGACAGTTATTTAGTGCTAAAAATACTTTGATACTCGGATTCCAGAGAGGCAAGAGCAGAGACGTCAAATGTGGCCACTCTCTGGCAAACAGAGTGCCAGGATAGAAAGGATCAGTTGGTCAGCAATCAGAATGGGGCAGAAGACAACACAGTCCAACACATAAACCAGTGGTCAGTTCTAAAATTGAAGTCAGACCAGGAATGACGAGGCACGATTACTGGGCAGTCACTCAGAAGTGTGAGGTCCATGTAGCATGTGGGTCTTCAAAGTGGTCCATGTAGCATGTGGGTCTTCACATTTTTAAGGTGGCCACTGAGCATTGTCTGGCTGATGCCAGGGGTCAGTCTCCTTTGTGTTTTGGATGTTGCCCAGACTCTTAATACTGTTAGTGGGATTCTTGCTTGTTTTGATGAACCTTAATTCAGAGAAATAGGTAAATTATATTTACTATATGCTATCTATTCAGATATAAAAGTATAAAAAACACCATAAATATATTTCCTAATTCATACAGTTAACACAAAAATAAGACTGGGTACTTAAAATGTTGCTTCTGTTATCTGGAAAAGTCATTTACATGGAATACCTTATATAATATTACTAGAAAAATCACATCACAGAGTCTAGAAAACCAATATAATGATAATATAGGAATAACTGATCACATAGTGGTCAGTCTGTATATTCTTTTCAAGCCTGGAAGCATTCTAAAACTTTGGATTTAAGAAGCAGATCAAATCTCAAAGTTTCTGAAACTCATAGTACAACAGAGAAATCATTTTTAAGAGAAGAATTCAGCCTAATACTCCATTTTGGAGGGAATCTTTGAAAGGCTGTAAGGGATACCTAGGATATGAAATAATGGAATAATTTGGGATACCTGGGTGGCACAGTTGGTTGGGTGTCTGATTCTTGGTTTCTCAGGTCATGATCTCAGGCTCATGAGATTGAGCCCTGTGTTGGGCTCCACTCACTGGGGAGTCGGCTTGAGATTCGTATTCTCCCTCTCCCTCTCCCTCTCCCCTTGCTTCTCCTGCTTGTGGTCTCAAGTTCTCTAAAGTAAATAAATCTTGGGCACCTGGGTGGCTCAGTCCTTAAGCATCTGCCTTCCGCTCAGATCATGGTCCCAGGGTCCTGGGATTAAGCCTCACATTGGGCTCCCTGCTGAGCTGGAAGCCTCCTTCTCCTTCTCTCACTCACTCTGCTTGTGTTTCCTCTCTAGCTTTGTTTTTCTCTGTCAAATAAATAAAATCTTAGTCTCTTACCTGGACCACCAAGACCCTAATTAATTTGCTATTATCTAGGAGCCTTAGGTTAAGGGTAACTGTCCTTCATGATATTCTAGGGAATATTTAACTAGGGGAATATTTAACTCACTGGCTTTCCTAGAAAAATAAAAAATAAAGTAAATAAATCTTAAAAGAAGGAAATAATGGAATAATTTAAGTAAAAAAGGAAAGGAAAACACTTGCCTGCATTCCTGTATTTTTTTCTGAATAAGTCTTTTGAATAAAAGTCTTTTAAGCCTTTAGATGACAAGCTATTTAATTAGCCAAAGATTTGAGGCACTGATCATTATCTTTTCTAAAAATAAATCTAAAATTTAATGTATATATGCCTTATTAATAATAATATAACTGAAGATCACTGAAAAAAGTACTTTATTTGCTTTTAACGAAATTTATTGCAGTGTCTACTGCATACCAAATTTATGGGCTACACGTTGGACCTAATAATGATAGGAAAGTCAGACACAGTTGGACCCTACCATTGAGAACCATGTAGTTTATGTGAGAGAAAGATACTGAAACTGTTAATCCTGGTTTGGATGGTACTATGAAGGAGAAGCACAAAGGCAAGCTGACCCATCTGGGTAGTTCATGTTATTTAAGCTGAGTGAAAATGATCATTATATTTGTGTTGATCATATCTAAGTTGACATGTCATAGTTAAGTGAAATGTGCAATACAGTATTAATAGTAGACATCTTTATATAGAAGCTATTTCAAATATCTCTAATTCTATCCAAATGAAACAAAAGAAGCCTCAGTAATCAAGTTATTACATTAAACTGAGAAGTTGTCCAGAGTAATTTCCATGTTTCCTACCTGTTAGATATCCCTGGTTATTGTGTTGATGCTCATCTTAGCTAATAAAGCAGCCACATACTGTGCAGCTTTTTACAAGTCTAAGAAATCAGTGTGTTCACCTTTTTGTTGTTGCTTCTGTAGGAATTTCAGTGAACATTATCACTCCTTGTGTAAAGCAGTACATCACCTAGCAACTGTTGACTGCATTTTCTCCCTGGCCAAGGTCGCTAAGCAAGGAGATTACTGCAGGTAATGTATTTTTTAACTCCTCCCTCTTCTTCAGTGCATTAGATCAGATGGCATTATTCCACTAATTTTAGTATTTTTATTATAAAATATTAAAATATGCGAATATGTTGGAACCTTGGTAAAACTGAATGTCATTCACATATTGATTTAAAATTAACAAATTCCTTTCTTGCTTGCTCTGTCATTGAATACAATGAAAGCCGATGTTCACAGTAATCTAGAGGTGAATGTTAGATATTTTCAATTTTTAAGCTTATGTGGGTGACATGTTTTTAAAGGTATAATCCTTTCATTTTTTAGCTTTGACTTGAACACTTTGTAATAAGTTTCACTTTATAAGTCTCATCTAAATGCCAACTAAATCAGATATGGGTGAGACTCAGTATGTATCCTTTTTGAGGCAGTGTCTCTATTGCTCTCAAATTGCTCTTAAGTTTAAAACCTTACGCTTGAGGGTGCCTGGGTGGCTCAGTTGGTTGGGCGACTGCCTTCAGCTCCGGTCATGATGCCAGAGTCCTGGAATCAAGTCCCACTTTGGGCTCCCTGCTCGGCGGGGAGTCTGCTTCTCCCTCTGACCCTCTCCCCTCTCATGCTCTCTCTCTCATAAATAAATAAATAAAATCTTAAAAATAAATAAAACCTTAAGCTTGAACCAAATCTTTGGCTCATTGCTCTGCTTTCCAGGCCCATTGGGTAGGGATTCCCACCTTTCAGACCCATTTGGGGCAGCAGTCCTCTTCCTGTAACTTTTGGGCCCCCAGAGCTCTAGGCTATATTGCTCCTTTGGTGGTCCTGTGCCTGGTCCCGCTCCTGAGGTGGTTCTTTGTGCTAGTCCCACGTCTACTGATGCTTTATGCCTAGGCTCCCTTCTGTGGCTTTCCCAGGCTGGAATTTTGTGCTGATGGCTCCGTGCATCTGCAGAACACTGGCTTTTGGGGTCTCGCTCTCTGTGGACTCCTCTATAAAATCACTCGCCCATTCACGAGGGCTCTGCCCTTACAAACTAAGCACCTTACAAAGGCCTTACCCCCAATCACCTTAGGTTACATGTGAATTTTGGGGAGGATACAAATGTTCACTCTTAGCATAAAGCCTCTTTTTTCATATACTTAAGGAAATTTAAGGGAATATTTAGCTCACTGGCTTTCTAAAAAGAAAATAGAGTAGTGATACTGCCTTTCAGTGTTTTGGCATACAGAGTTCGTTATGTTTGAGAGGATATGTTCTGCTCTTCACACTTCTAGTTTGTGCCAAATATGGTTTTGGTTTTTTCCTAACATTTGATTGTTCTTTATACCTAGCTTAATACCCATAGTGGATGTTAAAAAACAGTTTATTGTGAAGCATTTATTTATTTATGGGAGAAGAGTTGCAGGAATTGGCTACCCCAGTTTTAGGTTAAAAGGGTACTTAGTTTGCTATTTTGTTGTTTTGTTTTGTTTTGTTTTGTTTTGTTTTGTTTTGTTTTTGCTGTCCGTTTATGTATGGAGTGATTCACCATGCTGTGCACAATGGTTTTGTTTAAAATAGGCTATTTGGGTTTTCATTATTACCCAGTTTCTTTTCACATCAGAGGGCTTTGAAAATTTTGTGTAATATATCATCCATAAAAATGAGATCTGTAAATATACTCTAGTTGAAACTGGTTCTGGAAGAATGAGAGTCTGTCTTCCGTTGACTTGATTTCTTCTGTCCTGTCATCGTAGTAGGACTTCTTTCTTGGTGCACAAGGTTTGTGCAGCCAGCTTTCCCTAATAGAGTCTGTTTGTGAATTGAGCAAAGGATCAGCTGCAGTCTGAACACTTGGTGTATGTTTTCACGTAAAGCTCTTCCCACTGGAAAATACTTACGCCTGGTTTATCTCTTCTTACGCTTTTTCCAGTGGCCTTTTGCCGTCTGTTGCTGCTGCTATAGCAGCTAGTGAGAACAGAAGAACCATGTCTATGGGTATGTGGTTTGTGTTACATCAGATTGAAGTTTTCATATCTGTGTGTGTGTATATCTATTTGTAAGCCTAAACATAGTATATATTATCCATAGTATATAATTTAATACATAATTTTCAGTGCATTATAATAACTAGAATCTAGCTTTGATATCAAAGGTTTGGTTCTAGCCCATCCCCTGTCACTAATTAGCTGTGTAGTCTCATTTAAATCTCAAGTATTCATGTATAAAATTGTAAGTAAAGTTATGAATTAGTAAATGGGATAAATCTTGCCGTTGTAGGTATTCTTTATTGAGATTAGTTTCGGCAATGTCTCTGAGGAGTGAAAATACATCCCTTATTACATCACTATAAAACTATGATTATTTATAGACTCATTAGAGATCTAACAAACATTTTAGGTATCTACCATATACAAGTTTGTTCCTAGATTTTTCATCTTGGGGCTTCTCCTTATTTGGGCATTATCCAGTACCTTTATTAAGAGACCTCTTGATTTGTGAAAGTAAAATTTGAACTCTGTTTTAGACAGAGTGTAGACTTTGGATCAGACAGGCAAGGATTTGAATGCCAGTTTGGTTATTTGATATCTGACCTTAATTAAACAAGTTACTTAACTTCTCTGATCCTGTATTCTGTTAATACAGAAACTGTATTAATAGAATATACCCACCTCTCTGAGATGTTGTACACATTAAATGAGATGAAGTTATATTATACTTCTGAGCAGAACCAGACAGATATTAAGTACTTAGTAAATAGCAGATAATACTATTCAAAGATACTTATTCAAAAATCAGAAAGAACTAAGTCTTTTAAAAATTGTCCTTAATAAAAATTTCTAAACTTAAGCATTTTAGAATCTTTCATACCCATAGTAATTTATTCTTTAAAACTCATTTTTAGTTCTCTGCCAGTTGTTAATCGTATCTGTCTGTTTGAACATAAGAGCATTGTTATCTTAAAATCTGTATCTGATAATTCAAGTATCTGGAGTCCTTGTGGGTCTTTTTCTATTGCCTCTTGTTTTTGTTCATTTCCATTCTTAGAGCTTCTTGATCTTCTTGTTGTGATTACATTACGGGCATTGTATTTGCAGAATCGTTATAGAAATAATTTGATACTTTATTTGACCTGTAGAGGAGTCACATTTGCTTCTACCAGGCATCTTACGACACTAATAATCATCTGGCATCATTTAATCTATATCAGGTCTTGAGGTGACTCAAAGATTCAAAGGCTGCCATTAGTTATTTCACATGTGTTTCTCTGCCTAGAGCCATGCTGTTCAGAGTGCTCTCCCTCAGTTGTTTCCTCAGAAATCAGCAAACCCACTCCCTGGTCTCGGTCCTGCCCCAGGTCCTGGCTTGCTAATTCCTTGCTGTTTTGTTTTGTTTTGTTTTGTCTTTAAGGTTTTATTTATTTACTGGAGAGAGAGAGGGGGAGAGAGAGTGCACAGTGGAGGGGAAGGGCAGAGGGACAGGGGGAAGCAGGCTCCCCTCTGAGCAGGGAGCACGTGTGGGGCTGGATCCCAGGGCCTGAGATCATGGCCTGAGCTGAAGGCAGATGTTTAACTGACTGAGCCACCCAGGCGCCCCAGTTCCTTGCTTTCTTGTTAGTTAATCAGGTACCCTCAGGTAGCTATTTCCTATACTTTATCTAACTTTACTGTTTGTCCTAACAACATATTGTCTTAGGAACACAACTTTAGGAAATATTTCACATGCTAAAATACTTTCCAAATAGAATACTGTATATTAAGAAAAAGCCATCTGAATATTTTTAAATGAAAAATCATGCTATAAAGTTCAAGAAATATAATCAACTTCTTTTTTTTTAGCAGAAATAAAATTGTGTGTAAATTGCCACGAAATAGGAAACTTTTAACTAAAATGCATTTTAAGCTAGTGTTTAAGTATCTGAAATTTGTATCTTTTTCAACCCTTAGATTTTCAGCTTGTTTAAAGATTTTAGTGCATTTGACCTATTGCACTTAGTTGAAATTGATTCTCTGGCTTTGTAGTCGCAATTTTTTTCTTCCTAAATGCTCTTCAGACATTTTATTCAATATAGCCTAACTTTGAGGTAAAAGTTCTTATTGTACATCTTTCTATCCGTTTTTTATTCTGGATGTTATATTGTTTTACTAATTATGTTCTGTTTCCTTGAGACATTTAAAGGAGAAAGATGCAATTTCAAAAATATAAATTCGTTCAATCTTAATGTTTCATTCTTTCCAGGCAGCATTCAAATTTCCTCAACTCTTCTTAAATGCCATATCATCAATATAATTTTCATATCCTTCTTGCCTTAACTATCCTATTCTCATTCATCATCTCATCTCCCCAGATTATGATTTGCTTCTCATTCCATCAGGAAGTGTTTTGTCATTATATAATTTTGATAGCAACAGAGTAAGTCAATGTAGATTTTAGAGCAGAACAAATCACTCAAAATTTTATTCTAAAGTGAAAACCTTCCTTAGAAATCATATCAGTGTCATGAATAATGATCTATTGATTTCGCTTGGCAGAGCACCACAGATTTTATTTTAAAACTGATATTACTTGCAGTTGCTTTCATTTTTTTACAGTAAATTTATAATGCACCCAGATAAAAATCCGATCTTTAGTATTGAACTTTTTGAAATCCAAAAAATGTTCTTTTCCTGTCATGTTAAAAGTCTCTTTCCAAGGGATAATTTTAAATTATTTACTCAGAAGGTACGTTAGTTATTTTCTTTGAGAAATGTGAGTGTACATACTTGGGGTTTTGTTAGCCAGATACATTTAAGGAAAAGAATTTAAGTATTTAGGGAAGTAGTATTTCTTAGTGTTAGAGATGTGCTCATATTTGAAAGATCTGAGTCAAAGCACTTAGTAATCAGTGAGTGCTTGTTAACACAGTTCAAGAGCACCGTTCACCCAGCACATTGTCAGAAATGAGAAAATACAGTAATACCTACTTTAGGTGAAGGTATAAAAACAAGTCAACTTTCATATCCTGCTGGTGGGAAGATAAATTGATACAAAGTTTCTATATGTCAAAATAAAACATGCGTACACTTCAGGAATTTTCTCTAGCTTAGAGAAACATTTGTCCCTGCACACATGGACATGAATGTGAGATTGTTAATCGCAATATTATTCATAACAGTGAAAATCTAGGCACAGTCTAAATGTTCAACAGTGGAGAACAACTGAATTATCTATGCAGCAGCTTCAAAAGAATGCTAAAGATAGGACAAGAAATGATCTTAAGTCTTAAGCATAACATACCATCAGGGTCCATTGGACCTAATCTCACTTGAGTTTCTTAAAGGTCTTTTAAAGAGCAAAGAGAAAATTCATGTTTTTCTTAAAAAGAGAATAAAATTCTGTTTTGCATTTACCATATGGGTCCATTGGACCCTTTTATAAATTTGAGATGCATGTTGGGATCTTTAATGACTTTTATCTTTTCCATATCTGGAGCATCTTGCTCTTCTATCATTCAAGAATTACTTTATTATTTGTTTATCAATTATTTCTACTAAAACATCTAAATATAAGAAAACTAGAGAATGATGATACAAAGTACGATTAAAAATCACTACCACACCATCCTTCCTTGTTCTAATTGTATTGCCCAAAGTGCTGTATCGTTCGTTCTTCAGGAAGTTATAAAAAACTAGAAATAGCACTGTTATTATCTAAATTCAAGTATTGCTTTTTGTCCATGCAAGTAGGAGAAGAACCTGAAATTATGATAAGCTAGAACATTGTAGGAATGTTTGGAAATCTAGAATTAGTATTTATGAATGACTGTGGTCCAGGTGCATGCATGACAGCTGATGAGCAATTAATTACTTTGAGAATGTGTTGCCCATTACATGTGTATATGCCTTAAGACTAGGAAAATGTGGAATAAAAATTTGAAATTTGCTCTGTTTACGTTCTTACTAAAATTTGTCATGAGAGTTTGTTTTGTTTTTACTACCCCTTTATTGCCACTTCTGCAGATTATTTGTAAAATGACTTGAAAGTATTAAGAAAAATAAGAGTCCACCGGTAAATGGTAAAACCTGTTTTCTTTTTAATATGTATTAGTGTGAAGGGGAAAAATGTAGTTGTGGAATAATATATTACAGTAAGACCCTGATTTGTTTTGCTGTTTTTTTTTAAAGAAATCACAAACCATTGCAATGAGTGTAAAAACCTAAATGCAGAGAAGAAAGTTGGAAAGGGTAGAAACCACTTTGATCTCAGTGGTAATCTCTGTGGAGGAGAATGAGGGGAGGGCAGTACTCACAGGGGCTTCGATAAATAGATAAAGCTGTAGATGAAAACAGAGAAATATAGACGCTTAAAAAGAAAGACCAGCAAGGCAAAAAAATAATTTTTATATCAAAAAAAGTGAAAGATACCAAAGACAATAGAAAGATGTTTCAATTAAACAGAATATGAAAATTATAGGTCTCTAAGTCCAACACATAATATAATTTCTACTAATGTAATAATGAAATATAGAAATAATTTTCAGTGAATCCCTTTATTATGCTTATTACTGAAAATGATTTAAATGGCAGTAATCTGAACTATAACTTTTAGTAATGAAAATGTTGATCTTAGGGACTAATAGGGGAAAAAAGGTCTAGTATAGTCGACTTCAGCAGTGGAGCTCTTGTAAGGCTCTGCTAAAGTTTGTGCTTCGAACACTATTATTATAACTGTCCTCCAAAGTCTTATTTTTTTAAAAAAGATTTTATTTATTTATTTGACAGAGAAGAACACAGCTAGAGAGGGAACACAAGCAGGGGGAGTGAGAGAGGGAGAAGCAGACTTCCCACCGAGAAGGAAGCCTAATGCAGGACTCGATCCTGGGACTCTGGGATCATGACCTGAGCCGAAGGCAGAGGCTCAGTGGTTGAGCCACCCAGGCTCCCGCCTCACCCCAATTCTTATTTTATAGTTAAAATTTAACTTTTATACTCGAAGCCTTATTCTAGGTGTGTGTTCTTAAAGTCTAACATATTTCTTGTGCTAGAACTTAGATTTTTTAAAAGGCAGTTTCCATGCCGAGTAAATTGAAACATGTTTCTTTTGGCAGACCAACTGTACAGGAGGAGAGGAAAATCATGATTAAAAATGGCCGGCACCCTGTGATCGACGTGTTGCTGGGAGAACAGGATCAGTATGTCCCCAACAGTACGAATTTATCAGTAAGTACCACATGATGCCAGTAAACAAGTAAAAGGTGATAACATTGATCCAAACTTTTTTTTTTTTAAGATTTTATTTATTTATTTGACAAAGAGAGATCGCAAGTAGGCAGAGAGAGGAGGAAGCAGACTCCCTGCCGAGCAGAGAGCCTGATGCGGGCCTCGATCTCTCGATCCCTCAATCCCAAGACCCTGAGATCATGACCTGAGCCAAAGGCAGAGGCTTTAACCCACTGAGCTACCCAGGCGCCCTGTTGCAAACTTTTAAGCACAAAATAAATATTTTTGTAATTTACTCAGAATTTAACTTTGGCATTAAATGTGGTAATCCTGGGCTGTAGTTTTATATTCAGCACCAAGTAGGGAGCTGGTGTCATTTCCAATGAAAGAGTACCTATAAATGGAAAGATTTAGCAACTAAAGGGTTCGGCTTAATTAGTTATCCTAGGTCACCCCTCTACATAGTTTTCAGTTATAAGTGCCCAAATATGCTAAGAAGGTGGAATCAAATCATAGTTTTTGCACATTTCTAGTAGTGTTTGATGTTGTATGCTTTCTCCTGTCAATATTTTAAAATGTTCTGTGAAAGAATTGGAGATGCCTCAGCTGATTCAGTGATGAGAACTTTGTCCTATCTGCTGATGTTCTGTCATGGAACATTAATGATCCTAAAGATTTATTCATTTAACACATACTTACATATTCCTATTTAGTTTCAGGTAGTGAAACAAGTATTAGGACAGAGAGTGGTAAGCAAGACAGAACTATATTCCCTGCCTTAAGGGTGCTATGATCAAGAAAGAAGGTAGCCAGGCTATTATAATACATGATATAGGAAACCATGTTGTCCTGGGAGCGTGTTGCAGGTCAACCTAACTTAGTGTAGAGGGAGCATCAGGGAAGGTTTCTTGGAGATGAGATGCTAATTGAAGACGGAGTCAGTGTAGGCCAGGGAAGTGGAGAGCAGTATACCGAGTCCAGGCACCGGCGTGGCGGAGACTGGGAGTGAGGCAGAACAGGGTGAATTCAAGGGACTGAAAGATGTTGAGTGATGTGGAGCATGGAGTATAAAGAAAGCAGGGCTCAGAAATAAAGAAAAGGCTAGTTTGCTCATTGCCATATTAAGGAATTTTGATTTTTTTTCCCTAAGGGATTGAGAATACCAAGACCAGAATGTTTGAAGCTGGGAAAAATAGCAAACTCGTGGGATGGAGTGTGTGTGTGTGTGTGTGTGTGTGTGTGCGCGCGCGCGCCTGTACCTCTGTGTGTTTGTGTAGCATAGAGTTATGTTGTCAAAGATAAAGCCATACACTAATTGAAGTGGTGTAATTGTAGATTTTATTCAGTAATGTAAATAAGACATTACAGTAGAGAAAAGAGTCCAGTATGAACTGAACTCAACTTCACTTTGTGCAGAGGTGACTGGGTATTTTGAAGGGAGAATGAGGGACGAGGGAGGACGAGTGGGGTGGGAGATGGAGGGATATCTTGCAGATTCAAAGGATTAGAAATTACAAAAAGCAGGAAAGGGGACTGGTTAATGTGAAACCCATCTGGATTTACTGACTGGCATCTGGAGCTTATGCCCCCCTACAGGGAGTAGAAAGAAACAGAGTTATCTTCTATTATGTTTGTATTTCAAAGAGATGACTCACCTCTTCTAGATGGTAGAAAGAGTTACACCTCAGCTGAGCAGAGAAAGGATTTATAACTGTAAGCTTTCACAAGTCATTGCTCTAAGAGGAGGTTCAGGGGCCTTTGTGCCTGTCATCAAGTTTTGGCAGGAACAAGTCATAAATTTTCCTGCCAGTCTTGTACTTTTCCAGATAGGAACTTAAAATGAGATTGGGATCATCCTAAGAACATGGTCATGAACTGCTAGAAACTATGCTAGTGTTGCTTCTGGTGTCTTAGTGGGAGAAGTAAACAAAATCAATTATGTTGAAAGTATGGGTCAGGGTTGAAGCCTAGTGGAGAAGAGGGCTCAGGAGGAACCTTCCTAGAATTTGGTTAAGGTAAGAGCATCTTTGGGGTGCCTGAATGGCTCAGTCATTAAGTGTCTGCCTTCAGCTCAGGTCATGATCCTGGAGTCACGGGATCGAGCCCCTCATCGGAAAGCCTGCTTCTCCATCTCTCACTCCTGCTGCTTGTGTTCCCTCTGTAGCTGTGTTTCTCTCTGTCAAATAGATAAATAAAAAAATCTTTAAAAAAAAAAAAGATAAGAGCTGTCTTTATCAACATCAAGTGAAATCTGGTGGTGAGATCGGAGAATTAATATGTAGGGAGGAGCTAAGGGAAAGAGGTTGTTGTATCAGAGAATGAAGTGCCTGACTGTAGGAATTCGGAGGTAGTGCTCTTCTGGGGGATAGCAAGTCCTAGGTATGGCCATGGAAGATGAGTAGCATAAGTGGAAAAGGTCTTTGGAGATCAAGGAACAGAGTCCAGGAAAAAGTCACCCACATAAATGTTGAAACCGTTTTAGAGAACACCAGCATTTGTAGGGGAAGCCAAAGGTGTGGTAGGTGTCAGGGATGGAGACTGGTGGTCTGGAAGTTTGCCGATATCTGATGAGGACAAGCAGAGGGGGATGGTCACATTCTAAAGAAACACATTAAGAATACAGGAAAGAACTTCTGAACTCTGGGATGTGCGTGGTAGGATGTATCAGAAAGCCCAGCCTCCAAATGAAGTGAACAATAGCCAGGTTTCAGTTTAAGCCTGTTTGAAGGAAATGTTAAGCAAGGATATTAGAAACATAGAAGGATTTGGGAATTTTTCAAAGGTCAGTGGGAGAATTGGAATGTAGTACAGCAGTTAGAAATTAGGTCAGAGAAAGGAAACCCAGAACATCAAGGGAGTTGAGAACATGACAGAGTACTCCCTCCTGGGCTGTGAGCAAGGTTAACAAAGGTGTGTACATGGTGAATTGGCTGGCCACAGGTGTGATGAGTGAAAGGAAGTGCTTTCAGTTATGTTTACAGTTTGATGCATCACAGAGATTTGTTGGTAGCATATAACCTGATCCCCAAGGTCTATAAACTTGTTCATTCTCATTAGGGAATTTGTGATTGGCTTAATTTATCAAGCCAAGTTAACACTTTCTGATGCTTTACTGACTTTTAAAAGAAGACTATGTGAATATAAGAATTTATTTTTCAGTTCTCGCGATACCAGTGGGGTATAGCTTTTCTTGAAAAAGTAATATAGTTGCAACATTTAATACTTTGGTTTATATTTTACTTATAAATCACTTGAACATTATTTCCTCTTACTGTTCCCATCCCCCAGCATGCCCACCAGCTCAATCCAAATATGTTATCCTTGACATTAGGGTTTTTTTGCTTTGCTTTTTCATTATTTTTTCCTCTTGCTTTCTTTTTAAAATGTATTATACTATTTAATAAAGCAAGATTTGAGAAACTAAACTAGCGTTTTGCCTAATTATAAGAACGTTTTAAGGAAACATTAAACTTTTGTATTTAAATTTTTACAAAATAAATGGAGTGATTTTTTTTTCTAGTAGGCACTTCAGAATATTCCAGAATATTCATTTCTTTTACATATGCTTTTTCTAACTTGAGTAGGAGTTGATATAGAACTGTTGCTATGGTGAAGTGCATTCTATTTTGCAGGGTATAAATTTATATATAGGGATAGTGTTGGAAAAGAACTTACTATGTAAAACTCCATTTAAAATATTTTATAGGTGTTAATTATAAAATATAGCCTGAAAATAATTTCCTGAAAGTCAAGTGACATTGTTGCTTTTGATAATCATGTAATTTTAAGAAATGGTCTTTTGTACATGTGATTATAAATGTACTTTTCTGGATTCTGTGTTATGTGAACTTATTATAGTCCTTCTGAACCAAGCCAGCTTTCTACCTACTTTTCTTTTCCCAGTTTTAAGAATACTCTTCTTTTCACATTTCGTAATCTGGCACTTATTTTGAATTTTTATTAGCATTATTTTTTGAATATTTTGTTCTTAGAGATTTTGACACACTTTATGTCAGTATTGTACTTGAGGTCAGATTACACAGAAGAAAGAGAGAGAATACCTCACTCATCTGATGGGATTAACTTAACAATTAACTTAACACTAATAGAATACTTACAAAGGACCTGAAGGAACTAACATATTACCTGGTAAAAAAATCGGCACCAAACATGAGCAGGCATTTCAAAGTAGAGGATATCCAAATGATCCCTAACAGACTAACATTTTTTTGACCTGCTATATATTAGCTTTTCTAGAACGCAAGAATATAGCAAAGGATTAAAGAAAGAGGAACTATGAACTTTGAGATGTTTGGGGTACCTTGGGTGGAGATCCTAATGGGAACATGGATAGATGGATATGAAGACCAGGAGACGGGTCTGAGCTGGAATTACAGATTTTAGAATGATCATGACATATGTATAGGAGGTTTGATTCTAGATCTGTCAGGGAAATTATATGAGAATGCAAAGAAGGCTAATGAAAGGCCGTCTCAGGCACTAACACTGAAGGCATAGTTTCACTAAAAGTAGGTTTAAATGAGAACTTTTTTTTAATTTTAGGGTTATTTATTTATTAGAGGATAAGAGTGTGAGATTCTATAGCACAAGCAAGGAGAAGAGCAGGAGAGGAAGAAGCAGGCTCCTCAATGAGCACGGAGACCAATGCAGGGGCTCCATCCCAGGGCCCTGAGATCATGACCTGAGCTGAAGGCCGACACTTAACCAACTGAGCCACCCAAGTGCCCCGAACTTTTTAGGAATCTTTTAAATAAATTTACCCTACCTTATTTTCAGAATCTAGAGTTATAGTTTAATCTTAAGATCACACTTGTTATAATGGTAACCAGATACTACTGGGTATTCCTTTCTGTCCTGTGGGACCTGGCTCTTTTCACATCTTCTAGGAAACAGCAGTTTGACTTCTCCAAGCAGAATTGGAAGGAATACTCTTTTAAATCCTTTTGGTTTCTTCCCTGATTCACTACATAATCTGAATGTTTGTAGACTCAGCAGCGTGGGACCTCCCACCTCCTTCTTGCCCCTCTCCAGTTCATTTCTGCATTCTGCAGCTGCAGGGCTTTTCTTAACCTGTCCTGACACTCTCCCATTTAAAATAATGCTTAAAATTCCAGCCATATAGTTCCCAAGTGCTGTGCCTCTGGGACTCAGCAGATGGTATTCCCTCTGCCTAGAATGTCATCTTTCCCTACGCCATCCTCTTCTGCCTCACACACACCCACAGCCCAGCCCACCCCACCCTCTAGCTCCTGCTGTTCTTAAAGTCTTGTCTTGGATGTCACTTTCTGCACCGAGCCTTTCCTAACCAATGCTGGGTTGGGTACCTTATTGCTTACCCATAACACCCGTATTTCTCCCCATTTTAGTACTTGACCAGTAAATTGTAACTGCTTTTGTTTGTGGTTCCCAGTGCACTGTGAGTTTCACGAGAACAGAATGGGCTACTCTGGGTCAGTTGTAATCCCACTGTCAGTCACAGTTCTCTCAGACTTAGCAGGCACCTGATAATATTGGTTAAATAAACAAGAATTAGCCACAAGCCTTGAACAATCCTAAAATCTCACTTTAAATTTTTGCCTGCCCCCCAAAATGTTATATGAGGAATATCACAATTTACTGAATAATTATACTGTAGAACTAGAAGGGAAAATAGGGGTCATTTAGTGTAACCACTTCTTATTTATGAAGAAACAAGGCCCAGAAAGGGAGAATTCACATCCCAGAGGTTACCCAAGTTGAGGGTCTTGAGCCATCTCCCAAAACACAACAGTATTCTAGGGCAAGCCAGTGCTTTTCAATCTTTTTCACTTTGCAGCACACCTTGAAAATGATGAGAGTTTGGGGCACCTGGGTGGCTCAGTCCGTTAAGTGTCTGGCTTTGGCTCGGGTCATGATCTCAGGGTTCTGAGGTGGAGCCCTCATCAGGCTCCCTGCTCAGTGGAGAACCTGCTCCTCCCTCACCTCTGCTGCTCCACTGCTTGTGTTCACTTGCTCTCTTTCTGTCAAATAAATAAAATCCTTAAAAAAAAAAAAAGAAAGAAAAGAAAATGATAGGAGGAGTTTGATGATGCACTGGAATGAAAGGAAAGGAAAGGGTTGCTAGGAGCCAAAGAGGTGGGTCTAGGGCTCTGACTGCCCCAGCCCTACCTGCCACAGCATCCCTGTAACCCGTGAAGCCGACAAAGGCATAGTGTGCCAAGACGTCCTAGTTGGGAAACACCAGTGTAATCACTGCAGTCTTGGGGCTCTTTACTTATTAAACCAAATGGATTTCTAGTGGATGGATTTTTGATAGCAACTGAAGTTGCAGTTTGAGTTCTTGTTTTTTGTTTTTAAAGATTTATTTATTTATAGGTAAATGTTATTTATTTATTTATAGATAAATGTTATTTATTTATATGGGGCTTGATCTTAGGCTCCTGGGATCATGACCTGAGCTGAATACAGACACTTAAGCGACTGAGCCACCCAGATGCCCGTTTTTGTTTTTAATTAAATAATATGAATTCCCCTTATTGGGAGAGTGGGATAATTGTGGTTGACAGTGTCTCAATTTGTGGAAGGGAAGAAAATGAGTTGAATGTGCAAAGCATGAAGTTTCCCAGGAAGTACTTGAATACTTGAACCTTATGGATTTCTGTGGCCCAAGGAAAGTCCGCAGCCTAGCTCCTGTGAAGTGGGACTGGGTAGACACTGGAATCCCAGGCACAATCTCTTCTCCTAAGATGGAGAAGGAGCTTAAAGCACCTTGGTGCCTGGCATTATGTGGCACATGATAGGTGCTCACATATTTGTTACATGAATGATGTTGGAACTGGTAAAGCTGAGAGAGTATTAGAAGGGACCAAGGATCATCAACTTTCCATTTCCTCCCTTCTCCCAGACAGATTCTTCTAGCTCCCCCAGAAATGCTTGGTTTGGCTATATAAAAGTAAGACTTAACTGTATTTGTATTCATAAGCTGTTGACTCTTTGTATCTAATTACCATGCAGACTAACAGTATTGTATCCCATAAAAATATATCTGAGTATTAAGTTTAATTTAATTCTGTGCCTGGGTTCTTCTTGTAGATTTTGCTATAAATGTTCACATAGCCTGATCATGGGATCACACTGTTGAAAAATAGAGGAAAGGCCAATGGCATTGTTTTCTGTTACTTCTCCTCCCTGGTGCCCATTTCTTCCTGCTTCTGACACAGTGAGATGAAGAAGGATATTTTGTATGATAACTGCTTACTTTTTATTTTATTTATTTTTTATAGTTTTAGTTTATAAAAATTTTTTTATTAACATATAATGAACTGCTTACTTTTTAAAGTGTTCTAACCTATATTGCTGTCTCTGTCCAGAATGTTCCTTCTTCTATTTTCCTGTCTGTAACCCATCTTCACGGATAGAACTCCTACTCATCCCTCATGACCCAAAAGATATTACTGCCTCCTCAGAGCCTTCACATTACTCTGGCAAGAAATCTCTTTTATCCTAGTGCTTTCTTTGTTCTGTTTTTAAAACTTATCACATACCACTTGTTGGTACACAGAGGTAGTGGGAGAGTTGATTTGAGGAGTAAATTCCTATCTTAGTTAGCTATTACTGTGTTATCATCTTGGATGAACCATTGTACTCTTCAGTTTCTTCATCCACAAAATGAGGGGATTAGGTTGAGTAACAGCTATCTCTCTGTGGAATGTAAGTTGGACCACATCCAGGCATCAGAAGGATTTGGATCCTTTCCTTAGCATGTCAGCATACAGCCTGTACTTCTCTCCAGCCTCATTATCCCCCTTTTTGTTTATAGTTCCCCTTGGGTTAAAAGTGCAAGGATTTGGCTAAGAGCTTCTCTGGAGGAGGCTTTCATTAGCGAGTCTCTTACTGTAACCTGTTACTGATTGACATTGTCAGGGAATAAAACACTTTGAAACTCCCAAACTTTTTCGGTAGCCTTCAACTATTATAAAAATAGTTCTACTGTGAGTCTTTTTTGAAGATAGATGTCAATATCTGTTCTGTCAAGGAAGGAAACCTTTCTTGTAGAAAATCAGCTGATGCCCAAGTCTTAGAAATTAATATGTGACAATTTTAGTGTTTGATTTCATTTTATTTTATTTTTGTGGTACCTCGCCTGACTTTGGGCATATTCTGACTGACCGTCATTGTAGTGTACCCAGCGATGGAGTGTACCCTGTGCTAGAGCAGTCCTTCTATCCGGCAGTGACTCTGACTCCCTGTCCCTGAGCAGGGATCCCTTGTGAGACATCTGTCAGAAGATGAGCTTCGCTTACCATCCCTGTTCTGCTGCTTAGTAGCTCCACGTTACTGGGCAAGGTCCTTAGACTCCCCAAGCCAGTTTCCTCGCCTGGAACATGGGAATGTAGTAGTACTTCTATGACCCTGTGAGACCGTTATGAGAACAGAATGAGGTGATGCCTATTCAGTCATTAGCACAGCTCCCCGTAGCACAGCTATCTGCAATTTTCTTACAGTACCTTAACATTTACCTCTATGTTTTCATCTCCACTTCTCTTTTCTTTCCATAGAAGACAGCATTCATTGTGGAAATTGATTGGTTATCTCAGAACTTACTGGTTTAAATTCAGTGTTTGATTCTTGGTACATAATACTAAGACTTTATTGACTGGTGCTGTCCAGGTGGACATCAGCAGTACTGAGGTAGAAATTTTAAAGATTGAACTCTAGCTTCCCCACAGGTTTATTCAGGCTGTAAGTGCTGTCCAGAAAGTCGCCTTGGTACAGCGCTTCAGTGTTGGTTTATTGTCATTCATCCATCCATCTATCTGTGTTTTCTTTTCTTTTTACAATTTTATTTATTTATTTGGGAGCGAGAGCACAGAGCGAGAGGGACAGGGAGAAGCAGGCTCCCTGCTGAGCAGGGAGTGCGATGGTGGGGCTCCATCCCGGGACCCTGGGATCAGGACCTGAGCCAATGATGTCCACCCACTGAGCCACCCAGGTGCCCCTGTGTGTGTCTTCTTGAGAACTTGCTCTGTGTGCAACATCGTGCCCAGTACTGGCACAGGTGTGGGCACTATCTAGGCTGTCCAGTTGAATGCATCCCTGGGAAATTCAGTAGGCTCCAGAATGGGTAAAAAGGTGGTTTTTGTCAACTCTCAGCCTCTGGCTATTCTGTTGGAACACCTCCTCATCTTAACTCATTTTCCACATAGATTTAATATGTTTTTTACATCTGGCACTTTCTGATGTGTGGTGCCTCCTATACGTAAGATCTGTGCTGAGAGGCAGAGGCACACATGAGATACACAAGACTCTTGATCATTTCTTCTCTTACTCTGTCACCTTGGGAACTGTAGAGCAGTCACATATTCCTGACTAGTAATAGAGAGAATGCAAATGATTTTTTCATCTATAAGGGTGGTGAATATCCCTATCGTGGTGCCTGTTTATTAAGTGCCTTCTTTCTGCCAGACCTCGTTAAGTCAGTGGGGGTGAACAAGATGACATAGTTCCATGGGAGCTTACTTTCTGACAGTGACATTGGTATTAAGTGCACAAGAAAATTAGGGAAATTTCAGAGAGGGATAAAAAGTATAAAGAAAATAAGAATGGGCTACCATTGTAGAGTATGACGGTTAGAGGGGCTTAAGGTAGTTTGAGTGGTCAGAAAAGGCCTCTCCTAGGAGCCGATGTTTGAGTTTGGACTTGGAATGACAAAAAGGATCTAATCTCAGGGAAGAACATCCCAGATGGGAGGAACAGCTATGGCAAGACCTGAAGGCAGGAATGAGCTTGGCGTCTTCTGGCAGGTGGAAGAGGAACATAAATCCTGTCTGGCTAGTGCTGAGGGAACATGTGGAGTGTGGGAGGAGATTAGGCTAGACAGACAGCCGTGCTCTTTAGGTCGTGGTGAGGAGTTGGGGCTTTAATGTTAGTACCCTGGGGAGCTGTTTGAGGGCTTTGAGCAGGAGACAAGATCTGTTTTAATTTTTAAGACAGTAACTCTGACTGCATTATGGAGAATGATCTGTGGGTAGAGAAGCAGAGCCATTGGTCAGGGTCTGCTGCAGTGGCCTGCCGGGATGGTAGCAGTAGAGATGGAGATAAGAGATATTTATGCATCTCAGAACACCTCCTGACTCTTCACAGTCCCTTTTTTTCCCAGTAGTATTTACTAGAGTGTGCCCAGTATGTAATTTATCTCCCACTGCAGGTATAAATATTAGTGCTTATTAGCAGAGCAACACTCTATTACCTACAAATAGTTGAGTTGAAACATTTTATTCTTTAAATCTTCTGAGTTAGTTCTTGTTGAAAATCTTCAGATCCTGGATAGGCCTGGAAAGACCACTTCCACAGAAGGGACCACACATCTGACTGGGGTCACCATGTACCATTTTTCCCTAGCACTTCGTGTAAGTGAATTCCACGGCATCCCCTCTTTGATTCAACCCAGAGCCACATACACTCTATCATATCCCTTAATTTGGACATAATATTTTTCATAGAATATGAGGATGAGAAATCATTTACTCAAACTCCTTGGTTTTAAAATTGAGGGAACTGAGACCTCCAGCACTGTCTGAACCTGTCAGTCCCCTGCCACATTGTTGATTCCCATTGGGAGAAGACACTCAATCAAGCAGTAAGTATACATACTCTGATTTTTCAAGTAATTGGAAGAAATAAGGTATCTACAAGATAGATAAAGGCTGTGTATTTTTTAAAAAATTTTATCTATTTATTTGACAGAGAGAGATCACAAGTAGGCAGAGAGACAGGCAGAGAGAGAGGAGGAAGCAGGCTCCCTGTTGAGCAGAGAGCCGGATGTGGGCCTCTATCCCAGGACCCTGAGGTCATGACCTGAGCCAAAGGCAGAGGCTTTAACCCACTGAGCCACCCAAGGGCCCAAGGCTGTGTGTTTTTATTTTTTTTTCCTTATAGATTTCCTAAATTACTTGTTTAAAAAAATTTTGTTTTGTTTTTGCACTTCTGTCACCCACAGCCCTTTGCTCGTTGGTTTTGGTACTCCACCAACAACGCCTTCACAGCTCGGAGCTTTCTCGTGGCACATGTGACCCTTGCGTGGGTTATTCTTCCTTGTATTACATTCTTTTACATTCTAGTATGTGGGGTTTTTTTCTCTAGTATTCTATTTTTATGTAAATATGCTGGAAGTCCAAATAACAAAATGTCATTTGAAAGTTGTGTTAATTTTTCCTAAATGTTAATGGATTTATAAAGAGTTGTTTGATGGCTCATGATGATTATTCATGAAATAAATAATTAAATCATAAAATAATTCATTTAAATAATTTTCAACTACCTGATGTTTCAAACAAATGAAAAGATATAAAAAACAATATGACAGGGGCGCCTGGGTGGCTCAGTTGGTTAAGTGACTGCCTTCAGCTCAGGTCATGATCCCCAAGTCAAGCCCCGCATCAGGCTCCCTGCTCAGCAGGAAGCCTGCTTCTCCCTCTCTCAGTCCCCTTGCTTGTGTTTCCTCTCTAGCTGTGTTTCCCTTTGTCAGATAAATAAATAAAATCTTTTAGAAAAAAACAATATAGCGGACACCCATTTACCCTTCACTCAGATCTCATAGAGAATGAATGACCCTTTGTGATATGAACTTTAGATTTATTTAAAGTAAATAAAGCGTTACAGACCTTCCCCTTCCTTATCTCACTGGTAGCCATTATCCTGATGTTACTTTTATTCTTATGCACATTTTATTCTATTATATATTTATATTTTAACAATATGTAATTTTGTGTATTTTTAAAGTGTACATAAGTATGGCACACTGAACCTGTCATACGCTATTTTGTAAATGATTGTTTTCATAATTGTACAAAGTACATTTTCCTAATGATAGGTTGTGGTTTTTGTTTTTTGTGTTTTTTTGCCTATTATGAATACAAATAGTACTAGAGTGAACATGAATATCTTTCTGAGTACTTGTGTATTTTTCTAAGGTACACTCCTAGAAGAGGAATTGCTGGGTCATGTAGACCGGTAATACAGAATCTTTAACTTTACTAGGACTTTCTAAACTGCTCTCCATATACTTACAACATGCTGCATAAGTAGACTTTTAAGGCTTTTGATGATATGAAGAATGTGAAAGTGTCTTAAAAATTATTCCTTCAAAAATTTTCACTGTTTTCTTCGTTCGAATGTTAGGGTTAGCTTATAGGTCCCTTGAACAATTCTGCAATTTCCTTTTCCTTTTCCTGATTAAGAATATGTTTCTGGGGGCGCCTGGGTGGCTCAGTTGGTTAAGGGACTGCTTTTGGCTCAGGTCATGACCCTGGAGACCTGGGATCGAGTCCCACATCAGGCTTCCTGCTCTGCAGGAGGCCTACTTCTCCCTCTCTCAGTCCCTCTGCTTGTGTTCCCTCTCTCGCTGTGTTTCTCTGTGTCAAATAAATAAATAAAATCTTAAAAAAAAAATATGTTTTTGGGGTGCCTGGGTGCTCAGTGGGTTAAAGCCTCTGCCTTCGGCTCAGGTAATGATCTCAGGGTCCTGGGATGTAGGCCCGCATTGGGCTCTCTGCTCGGCAGGGAGCCTGCTTCCTCCTCTCTCTCTGCCTGCCTCTCTGCCTGCTTGTGATCTCTCTCTCTGTGAAATGAATAAATAAAATCTTAAAAAAAAAAAAAAAGAATATGTTTTGGGCTTAGAGTGTTTCTTTTTCCATAAATATCCTATTCATGTCCTTTGCCCATTTTCCCATTGTTTTGGTGGTTTTTTTGTTTTGTTTTGTTTTAAAGATTTTATTTATTTATTTGACAGAGAGAAACACAGCGAGAGAGGGAACACAAGCAGGGGGACTGAAAGAGGGAGAAGCAGGCTTCCCGCCGAGCAGGAAGGCCGATGTGGGGCTCGATCCCCGGTCTCCGGGATCATGACCCGAGCCGAAAGCAGTCACTTAACCAATTTAGCCACCCAGGCGCCCCATGTTTTGGTGTTTTTACTCTCTAGGAGTACTACTTCTTTATTTTAGACCTTTCATTTTGTGTTTGGTGGCTTAATAGAGTTTTTTTAAAAATTAGTCAGATGGGGGCACCTGGATATTTCATTTGGTTAAGCAACTGCCTTCGGCTCCTGTCATGATCATGGAGGCCCGGGATGGAGTCCCACAGCAAGCTCTCTGCTCGGTGGGAAGCCTACTTCTCCCTGTCTCTCTGCCTGTTGCTCTCCCTCCTTGTGCTCTCTGTCAAATAAATAAATAAAATCCCAATGTACTTCCATTTTCAAATCTTCCTTTATAGCTAACTGTGATTTGTGACCTCTTAAAGATATCTTTCTCTACCCCAAAGTCATGTATTGTTGTTTAATAATCTTGATTTTTTTTGTCTGTTAAAGCTGTAATCTACCTGAAATTGATTTTTGTTTATGTACATAGGGGGTCAAGATTTCTTATTTTTCTATATCGACATCCTTTTGACCAAACACCGTTATTGAAAAGACCATCCTTTGTGTACTGTGCAGCAGTGTCATGTTTGTCAGAAATCAAGTAACTGTATACACATCAGTCTGTTTCTATTTTTCTTAAAGATTTTATTTATTTATTAGAGAGCGTGGACACGGGGAGGAGCAGAGGAAGAGGGACAAGCAGACTCCCTGCTGAGTGCAGAGCCCTATGCACAGGGTTCAGTCTCAGGATCTCATGACCCTGAGATCATGACCTAAGCTGAAACCAAGAGCCAGATGCTCAACTGACTGAGCCGCCCAGGTGCCCCAGTCTGTTTCTGTTTTATTCCACTGTGGGTCTTTGCCAGAACCATAGTTGTTTACTTATTGTAGCATTATAATATTGAGCATTTCAGTCCATGAACATAGTATATTCTTACATTTAATTAGGTGGTCTTTAATTTCTTTCAAAAATATTTTATAGTTTGCTATGTAGAGGTCTTGCTCATTTTGTTAGATTTATTCCTAGGTATTTGAATTCTTTTGATACTATGGTCAATTGTATCATGAAATTTTCTATTTTCAATTACTTATTGTTAAAAACTAGAAATAAAGTTGACTTTTGAATACTGACCTTAAATCCAAAATAAAGTTGACTTTTGAATACTGACCTTAGATCTTGCTTACTTCATTTATTAATTTATAATAGTTTTTATAGTTTTTGTTAAGTTTTCTGGAAATATAATCATGATCTGTAAGAATAATGACAAATGTATTATTTTCTTTCCAAGGATTGCACCTTTTATTTCCTTTTCATCCCTTTTTTTTTTTTAATGAGTTGCTACTGAATTTTATCAAATGCTTTCTCTGTGTCCTTGGAGATCATCATCTGATTTGTCTTCTTTATTCTCTTAATGTGGTGAATCACATTGATTGGTCTTTGAATATTAAACCAACTCTATACTCCTCAAAATCTCTAAATGTTTATATATTTCGGATTGGTTTATTAATATCCTAAGGAGTTTTACATATATTTTTGTGGATGAAATTGGCCTGTAATTTTTCTTTTTTGTAATATTCTTGTTGGGTTTTTGGTATCAAGAATCTGTTGGATTTTTGAAATGTTTTGGTAGAATTGCCCTTGTTCTGTTCTGTAGAAGAGTTTTTGTAAGATAAATGCTATTTCTTACATGTTTGTGAGAATCAGTGGAGAAATGATCTGGGTGTGGAGTTTTTCTTGTGGAAGAGCTTTTAATTATAGATGTAATTTCTTTAACAGATATAGGATTATTCAGATTATCTATTTCTTGTGTCATTTTTGCCAGTTTTAGAAACACTGTTTATTTTATTTAAATTTTTGAACTATTTCATTCGATCCCATGTTTGTTTACAATATGTTTATTATTTTTAAATCTATGTAGGAGAATTAAGTTTATTTTAATCATTATTTTCACCATTCTACTCATAAGAAGTTTCTTTCTTTGCTTTGACTGTGCTAAGCTCTTTCTGTTCCAAGAAACATAGATTCGTTCAAGTTCCTTCAAGTAATAGAGACACATGACGCTCATTTTAAAGCTACCTATACTATAACCATAAGAAAAAGGAATCACAGGCAGAACAAGATCTCTGGGACAGCTTGGCTTTACGGAGATTGGAAATGGTTGGTTAATTAGGATATAAGATAACTTTAGGGATGGAACCGGTTTTCTTTTTATCCCCTCAATAGTAAGAGTTTATGATATTTTAACTTTGAAAGCCTCGTTATTGGCATGAAGTTTCTCAACTCCTCTGGGCTCTCCTTGCTTTTTCTTCCTTTTCGTTGCTAACTAGCCCCTTTACTCCCTGTTCTGTGTAATTTTTCTTCATACCTTTTGTTTCCTCCTTGTGACCTTGTTCTGTCTTCCTCCACATTGAATCGGTGCATGGTACTCAGTTTAAACTCCCAAGTGATTATTGGATTAGTTGCAGAAGCCCTTTTATGTGAGGCCTCCTCTAGGGCTGTTGGTGAGTGACACAGTGGCCACTCGTGACAGGGCAGGTATTGCCCAACGTGGTGGTTCACGGAGGACAGCACGTGGATGCCCCGGGCTCAGTCCTCTGCGGAGGGCTACCGCTGGACAATTCTCCTTAGGATGAGTCTATTTGTGGCAAGTACCGTTATTGGTTGATAGAGGCAAGTTCTAGAAATTAAATTAGTACAAGTGTTTGAGCTTTTCTGACTCCTTTATATGCTCTGGTGAAATGCCAGTGAAAAATGCTGATAAAGCCGATACCTAGAATTCAGTATCATAAAACTTTGTAGTAGTCCTCCATCCATAACTGAAAACATTCTCATGCTACCAACCCAAATTAGGGCCTGGAGCAGTTACCTCTATAATGTGTGCAGCTTTAGGATGGATCAGTGGAAATTGATAGATTTTAAATGTAAGCAATATTAAAAACACACAGAGAAGCAGATTGATGAATGTTTAATGAGAAAGCCATAGTAGTTATCTCATTTAGGTTGCTTCTGCTTTCCTTTTTCATATGCAGAAACAATCCTGTATGTTGCTCAGAATTCACTCTTCTGCAATAGCACAGTTCAGATTGAAGACAAAAAGGTCCTCTTTCCCTTTGTGATACTTAATCAGTAACATATTTAAATACCAGAAAGCCATATTTTGCCTAATGCTTTCTCATTTATGGAACAAATTATAGACATTACATAAAAGCCCTTTGGGTACAACAAGTGAAATTGCTTTTTAATTTTCTAGGGGGATTCAGAAAGAGTAATGATAATCACTGGACCAAACATGGGTGGAAAGAGCTCCTACATAAAACAAGTTGCATTGATTACTATCATGGCTCAGATTGGCTCCTACGTTCCCGCAGAGGAAGCAACAATTGGAATCGTGGATGGCATTTTCACGAGGTAAAAACATTAGTTCTATTTGAATATATTTCTGAAAATAAAGCAAACCCACATTGTCACATGAACTTTCTGTGTACATATTTAGATGAATAGATTTGCTCTTAAAATATTTAAGGCTTAGGAGCTTAAAGAAATCATTTCATCATGAATATTAATATCAGAAGAGACCAAGGAGAGCATTTTGTCCAGTGATTTTCAGGTTATTTTTAGTTACTGAGTTCTTACTTTAACAAAAATCTTACATAAAAGATGAATATTTAAACAGATAAAAGCAGATCTGTTCTGCCTGAGTCAGAATGGAAGGCTTGCAGAGTTGCTTGAATAGGCTGTGCAGAAAACAGTCTGAACACCAGTCCACTCTCCTTGTTTTATAGGTGGGGGACTAAAAATCGAATGAAAAGGGCATTGGCCCAAGACAATTTAATTCTTTTTTTTTTTTTTAACTCTAAGAACATTACCTACAACCAACTAGGCCTTACCCTTAATTTGTAAACCTAAATTGCATGTCATATTAGGAATATGGGCGAAATATCCTGGTCTCACTAATAAGAAAATCATAGTTTAATCCATTTATTCAGATTTATCAGTTCTTAAAGTATTACACTTCTTGCATGTACATTTTTGGAAAAACTAGTCTATATTGTGTAGTAAAGCTTTGTGTATTAATGTTTGATTTATTGTCTAGCTGCATATTTATATGATACTTGACTCTGGAATTACATTAGAATATATCTATTGATGCCCCTGAGTAGACATTAAAATAGTTTACCTTAGAGCTTGCTTTTTGGTCTGAGAGTGAGCAAGGCAAAGAGACCTAAATTCTATTTGATGCTGTATCACTAAGCAGATGTTATTTTGATCTCCGTATATTTGTAGATCAGCGCAGTGTAAGAAATTTAAGGAATTTTTCTTTACTTTTTAAATTGTCATTAATTTTCTATTTTGTAAAAGAAAAATGTGTATGTCCATATGTATATATACTTGGTATTTTATTTCTGTTATGTTATGAGGGAGAATGACAGAAATTTAACAAAGAGAAAAAAGATTAAAAGGAGAAGAAAAGACAGAAAGATTTCTTGGGCAAAGTAAGGTGGTTTGCCTGAAAGAGAATCTTGTTAGTGAGTAGAATGTCAGTTACAGCTGTTTTTAGATACAAGTAATAGAAAATAAGTTACTTTTCTCATACAAAGAGAAGGCTTAGGATGGGCTGCTGCTTCTGCTTCAGTGGTTCTGCAGTGTTTCTGGCCTTTCCCTCATAGTTGCAACATAATTGCTGGGACTCCAGACATCACATCACATGAGGAAAAAAGACAGAATACCACGTTCCCCCCCACGCACTTTTTTTTATTTCCAGGAAATCAGTATCTTTTCGGAAGCCTCTCAGAAAACTTCCACTTATATTACAGTGACCAGACCTATGTCTCATGGCTGTAAATGCAAGGGAAACAGAAAGTAAGAATTTGCTTTTGTCCAGCTTTCCTCGTGGATTTAGGCGAGTGTTTGGGAATGGATTCAGAGGTAATCAGAAAATAGTTTTTGCCTGCAAAGAATGAATTCAGTGATAATAAAAACAGCTAAACTTTGTTATAATAATAATATATATGTATATATATACACCATTTTTATCAATGTATAGAGACTGCCCTATGCCCTTTATATTAAATACTTTATATAGAGTACATTCAGTGATAGCAAGTATAAGCCTTCTGAAAAAGGACAAACCACACTAATTTCAAGAAATTTGGGTATTTATTCATTTTCATGTACTCATTCATTCAACATGTACTGATTTAGCATCTACTATGTGACAGGCACTGGGACTACAGGGCAACCATTGTTTCTGTTCTGGCATTTACTGGAAGGTGGTGATTTTCTTTTTTCCATAGATCCTGACTTTATTTTAAACATAGTAAGTGACATACTCTGAGACGTTTAAGGGGAACCGTAGTATAGACAGTTGTATATGGAGTCCAGAGGGAGAGATGAAAGATAATGATATAAATTTGCTATAAGTGGTAAGTAAAGTCTTGGGTGTGGGTGAGATCATCTAGCAGAAAGTATAGTGGAGAAAATAGTGTCCTAAGGCTTAGGACTGCTGTCATGGCATAGATGAGTCAGAAGATAAGCTAGAAAAACGGACAGGAGGACAAAAACCAGGATGTTCTGTTATCAGGAAAAGACTCCTGCAAGGAGAAAGGAAGTGGCCAGCAGCACGGAGTGGTCAGATGAAATGAAGCCTGAAAAGTCAACTTTGATCTTGACAAAGTGGTCGTCCTTAGTAACCTTAGCAAGAGCTGTTTTGTTTGTTTTAAAGATTTGTTTAGAGAGAAAGAGCATGAGTGGCAGGGACAGAGGAAGAGAGAATCTCACGCAGACTCTGCACTGAGCATGGAGCTGGAGGCGGGGTTCAGTCAGTCTCATGCCCTTGAGATCGCGATGGGAGCCAAAGCCAATTGTCAGATGCCCAGCCAGCTGTGGCACCCAGGTGCCCCAGCAAGAGCTGTCTTGGTGAAATGGTGGGAGAAGGTAAAGGAGTGAGCAAGAGGCCGAGAGTTAGAGTGTACAGGTGTCACCAGGTAGCTTGCCTGGGAGGAGGAGGTGACAGATCCAGTGAGAAACTTGGCTTGTTTTGTTTCTGAGGGGTAGACTTGAACATATGTCAGTGGGATATCCAGGGGAATGTGGTATATCCATAAACTTATGATTTAAAAAATGCATTGATTTCCTTGGAGGTTAGTAGAATAAATTAATTATGATACTTATAACAAATCATTGGACGCCTGGGTGGCTCAGTGGGTTAAAGCCTCTGCCTTCGGCTCAGGCTCAGGTCATGATCCCAGGGTCCTGGAATCGAGGCCCGTATCGGACTCTCTGCTCAGCAGGGAGCCTGCTTCCTCCTCTCTGTCTGCCTGCCTCTCTGCCTACTTGTGATCTCTCTCTCTGTCAAGTAAATAAATAAAATCTTTTATTAAAAAAAATCATTAATCACTTTGGAGAATGAAAATTGAAAAATAAAGAGAGAATCAAGACACTTCTGTCTTTCCTCCCAAGTGATGCGAGGAAGCTTCTTATTATAGAAGCACCCCAGCTAATAAACAAAGAATTACAGTGTCACCCTTTTTCATAGCCCTTCCAAGGGTAGAGTTTTTCAAGAGAAGTGAATGAAAAAGCAGAGGGAGTTTAAGAGTTGACAAGTGGGGGCACCTGTTGACAAGTAGGTGTCTCAGTCAGTTAGGCGTCTGCCTCGGGCTCAGGTCATGATCGCAGGGTTCTGGGATCAAGTCCCTCATCAGGCTCCCTTCTCTGAAGAGTCTGCTTCTCCCTCTCCCTCTGCTGCTCCACCTGCTTATGCACTTGCCCCCTCCCCCTGCCTCGGTCAGATAATGAAATAAAATCTTTAAATCTAAAAAAAATGAGTTGGGAATAATGGACCATAGAACGTCAGCAAAGAAGAGGGCCCCGGGGAAAGCACAGTGGTAGGTGGGTTAGAGTGCTGCAAGGCGGGAACAGCAGTTGTGGTGGGGGTGGTGCATGAGCCAGGATGGGCAGCCTTTGAGGGGAAACAGTTCATGTTTCTGACAAAGTCCAGGATGTACTTCTGGTGCTGGATGGTGGAGGTGGCGTAGAGGAGGAGAGTGGCCAAGAGGAGATCTAGGATTGATCTAGGTGGTGTTGGCTGGTTTAGCTACATGGGCCCTCAGTGCTTCCAGAAGCATCAGCAGGTCTCTTAGGACAGAGAGGAAAATACACACCAAATGTTAACAACTTTGACACATGAGGCGGAGTGATTTGAAGTTAAATAGCTGACAACATGGATAAAGGGAGGGTGTTATGGTCAAGCGGTATGACCTCAAAGGAGCTGTCGTTGTTACGAGAAGGCAGAGTGCGGAAGTAAGAGCCGTGAGCCAGAGAATCGTTGCGGTATCACAGGAGCAAGGAAATGAACAGGTGATTTTGGAGACGGTAGCAGGGGAGGGCCTGGAGAGGAAAGGGAGGGAGTGCCCAGAGGAGAAGAGAGCGAGGACTCAGGTGAGCTGGCTGACCATCTGGCAGTATTCCAAGGTGCCCAGTGTCTTGGTTTAGGCGGTGATGATGGAGAGTTGGAAAAAACCTGGAAGTGTCGAGCAGTATGGCCTTGATGTTGGCTCCAGGAGCCAGAGAGGAGGACACACGGTGTTCTGACTGATGAACACATGGGAAGGACAAGGGGGCCCCTGGGACGAGTCTCAGCAAGCCTGGGCAGCGGTGGATCCACAAGCTGTCGGTGCCACATGCCACAGCTTGACTGGCTGTCTGGTCGTGGCCCTGAAACTTCAGTCTTGTACTGTGTCACCTGGACTCAGAAGCTCCTCAGTCAAGCAGGAAGGAAACAGAGAAAATAAGCAGGAGTCAACTGCATTGTCCCCTACGGATATTGCTGGGTGCACTCTGGCCACTGATGCATTTTTCCTGCTTCAGGTCTAATTCTGGCACCCATTTCTTATTACATATTGTTGCAGAAACTGGTCCCCTGCTCTCTCAGGCTTTTTTTCCCTCTCTCCAGTTGTCAGACCTCTGTGAGGTGCCTCCCAGAGCGCAGTTATGATCAGATCATTCTGCTAAACCTCTAACAGTGAATACAGGTCTCTAGGCATGTTAGTCAGGAACCCCCAGACAACCCTCAACCTTTGAGTCTTATTTTCTGTTTTTTTTTTTTTTTTTAAGATTTTATTTATTTATTTGACAAAGAGATCAGAAGTAGGCAGAGAGGCAGGCAGAGAGAGAGGAGGAAGCAGGCTCCCTGCTGAGCAGAGAGCCAGATGCTGGCCTGGATCCCAGGACTCTGAGATCATGACCTGAGCCGAAGGCAGAGGCTTTACCCACTGAGCCACCCAGGTGCTCTTGTTTTCTTTCCCTCATCTTCCTTGTTTCTTTCCCTCACCTACCTATGTGTTAACCCAGCACCTCCTTCTAATTCCAGGAAGCTATTATGTGCTTTCCCATTTGGCTTTTTTTCAGTTTTTACTATTTGCTGTGCCAGAAACACTTCTGCTAATTTTTGTTGTTGTTGTTAAAATTCTACCTCCTTCATGAGGTCTTCCTTGATTCCCATAGCCAGAATCAATCTTTCTCATCTCTGTACTTCCATCATCCATGTATTTTGCCTTTTTTAAAAAGACAGTCAAGAACAGGGCTCTTGAATGAATTGAACTCTAATTCAAGATCAGGCATATGGAAGCTAAATCCATGGGCAGTGGGGAGTCCTTGAAGATGCAGGAGTAGGGAAGTGATGTGATCAGCGTTACAGTTGAGGTTCCAGGAGGATTCATCTGACCTCACTGTGACAGACTATACAAAGGCGCGATGCCAGGCAGTAATTCTTGGGGAGATGCTAAGTATTGTAATGAGACTGATAGACATGGAAGTGGACGAGGGACAGGGGAGAGAGATTGCAGGGTTAGAACTCATAGGCCCTGGTAACTACAGTGGAGGAAGAGAGACAGGTGAAGAACGCAAGACAACGAGGCATCAAGCCGAGGTGACCCGGAAGAGCAAATGGTAGTGCTTGTGAGTAACACTGGGAAATTTAGGAGGAGGATCTCATTTTGGAAGTGATCTTAACTGGTAACATGCAGCGCAGCAAGGGTCCGCCTCCTAAGATGTCCATTACATTTCTGTGTTGTCAGCATGAACTATAGGCTGTTAGGATCCATGAGTGCTCGCTCAATAACAAAGCCAAAACTCTAGTGTACTGAACATGCGTTTTTCTTAAAATCTTTCCACATACCAGAGTTTGATGCTAGGTGTTAGGGATACAGAGCCGAATGAGACCCCTTGACCTGCCTTCCAGAAACTCAGGTGAGATAAGGGAGACGGAGGCCCAAGGCATTACAGTGCAGTGAGATGATGCGGTGCTGGAGAAGGGATTGTATATGTGTCTCTGTTTGCTTGCCCGGTCATTCATATTTATCCTGCCATCTTCAGAAAGGAATTAAGTGTTGGTTTGCAGGAGTTTCCAAATAGCATAAGTAAAAATGAGGGTGAGGGCTTAAAATGAGCCAGCAATGAAGCTGCAAATATTTATCACATAATGACCAACACTGTTGTAGGGTTTCCACAAAGGTAAACTTGTACAGTTAAAATAGTTCACAGTACCTGTAAAAACAAAGTGCTTAAGAACACAGCTTCAAAAAGCCTTTTTATTGTGTTAGACAACGTTTTGTAACAGTAAGACTAGCTCTTGGCTGGCCTAGAAGGTGCTCGAATGGAGCATGAGCTTCTTCTCCGTTTGCGCTGATGGCATGACACCATGCCTTCAACTCATGAACCAGGAGCAGCCCCGAGGAGCTGGACTGATTACCATTCCCTGAGTAATGCAGCAACTAAGCTTTAAACCTTGTAAACACCGAACTGATTGTTTCGGTATAGTAATTTTCATTCTGAATTAAGGCCTTCATGCACGTCAGTTTTTTCAGCTACTTAGGGACACATTTTACAGTTACCTGGTCCTGGTGGGCCCATCCAGAGGCATTATTACATGGAAGAATATTCTTGTAATAATACACAAAGAAGGAGCTGGTTACAAAGCCTGGCATTCGGTATGATTCCACTTTTGTATGAGAAATTATACATGTAAATATATGCAGAGAAAATCATCGAAATAGAAGGCTTATATTCCAAAATATCATGAGGGATATGGAATTATGGTAACTGTTCTTTTCTTCTGCTTATTAATATTTTTAAACATCTAAAATAAATAACGTAAGAAGGTACAGCTTCAAATTAAGGGCAGTAGCAGTCAAAATGAGCTATTTTACAGAAGTCCAGGGAAATGCTTACATGGTCACTATCTGGGAACACGGTAATTGTGGATATTCCATTGTGTTTGCACCTACCACAGTTTATCCATTTTTCTTGACGGATCTTTAACATGACTCAAATTTTTTGCAAGAGCAGACAGCACTGGTACTCATCTTACACACATTTTCTGTTGCACGTGAATGAGTTTTCTGAATGCAGGCTGTCATCTAGGAGTGGGACTGTGGAGTGTAAGGAATGTGTGTCTTTCTTGCTCTTGAGGGAGCCTGCCAGCAGTATGTAAAAATTTGTACTTGTGCTTTAAAATTAAATTGGGCGTGTCTGGGTAGTTCAGTCAGCTAAGAGTCTGACTCTTGATTTTGGCTCAGGACATGATCTCACACTCACGAGTTGAGCCCTGCGTCCTGCTCTGTGCTGGGTGTTCTCTCGCCTGCTTAGGGTGCTCTCGCTTCCTCTCCTTCTGCCCCCCTCCCCTACTGGCACAGGCGTGCAGGCATGCATTTGCCTGTGCACGCATGCGCTCTCTGTCTCAAAAATAAATACAGAAAAGTAGACATACCCATTTGACAGTGTCTCTATATAGTCTTCAGAATTGCTCATAAGTAAATTTTCGTTTTTATTATTTATAGTCTTTTTACACGAAGTGCCATCTGATAAGTCATTTTTGATTAATGCTAGGGCATCATTTTCCCTCCGTGTGTATGCTGTGCCTGTTTACAAAACGATCTGAAGCAATTTATTGGCCTTCTCTGACAGACTGCCAGGCCTCGTCTCATCAGCCGATGGTTACTTCCTCTTTAATTCCTTTTTGTCTTCCCTGCCAGGAAAGCAAGAGCTATATTCAAGGCTCAGGTGCAGAAACAAATTTGGTTTAGTTTTCCCCTTCTCATACATGGGAGTATTTCTCTAATATGATTCTTATACCAGCTGCATCAGAATCATAGAGAAGCTTATTTCAAATGTTTAAAACTTTCTAAGTCCTGTGTCAGAGACCTATTAAATTGGAATCTCTAAGATGAGACCCAAAATTAGCATTTTCAGAGTTCATGTAAAATGTGCTGTCTTAAATATGAAGATCTACTGTATGACTTACGATATTAGTTTTATTTTCATTGTAATTCTTCCATTATAGATATGTTGTTATTCCAAATCATTGCAAATCCTTTTTGGACTCAGTGGAAGAAATATTGAAAATCTAGTAGAGTGAAACAGATGCATAAAATGTGGCTCCAAACTTTTATCTTTAAATTGGTTACTTTTGTGTTATTGACTGGACATTTATGACATTGGATTTAAATTCATTCATTCTGTGAATACTCATTGAGTCCGTACTGTGTGCTGTGTGCTGTGCTGTCAGAGGAATCAATAAATGTGTGAAAAGCTGTAAATAGATAGGCTTTAGGAATATTTTTTACTGAATATTGTAAGCTTGTTATAAGCCTTTTCCTGAACAAGAGCATTATTTTTAAAAGTAGAATTTTGGCAAACATATACAGTGGCTCTAATTAGTATATTTATATCAGCATATTGTGATATATGTATTTATCAGTGAAATATTTCTACACACATATTTCCAAGGATCATTAACATGTTTGAGTGTGTCACTGGAGTATAAGATCTGTTGTTTGTTATCCTGATAAATGCAAATTAAACCTCATTCACCTTTTTAGACTCACTAAGTTTTAGAAAAGCAGTGAATTAAATCTCACTTGAAAAGGCAAAACAGTGGGTTTCCCTCAGCATAATTTACTTCTATTTATGTCAATTAAATGTTGGTAGAAATGAGTATTTACATTAAGTGGCCCTTGGTTAATAATTTTATTGCCATATTACCCGAGCAAACTGTGTTATGGTGCCTCACTTCAGGAATACTGTGTCCTCAGAATGGCAATAGTGTGTTTATTTTGAGAGAGAATCGGAGAGTAATGGGCATTCAGATGCTTAGCTTATTTAAATATTTGCTTTTGACTGTGTGGATGATTACTGATTTGTTTGCCCAGTCTGGTTTAATTCAACAGGTATTGATTGAGCACTGACTGTGGAGTATTTGTGCTCTATTAAATATATATGATGTATTTTATATATACTTTTATATGTATGTACATGTTCTAATACATATATATATATTATATATGTATATATACAAATTTATATATGTAAGTATGTATCCTCCTTGGACAGAAAGAGAACATCTTGAATCAGTGCATGTTTTCTAGTTGGTAGTAAATACCAGCACTAAAAACCACATGATAAGTGATATTTTACTAAATGAGTAGGCTGTTATGAGTTCTATTGGCATCAGAAGTGTTGCCTATGAATATCTCTGTTGTTTATTTAGTTCCCGCAGCTGTGTTTGCCAAACAGGAGATGTCTCACTTCATCTTTTGATAAGAAGTGGTTGTATGAATTTAATACTTCAGTCACCTGAGGATTGGGTTTGATTCAAATTGCAGAGCCCAGGCAGTTCCCTTGAATGCAGATCCCCTGGAGATAGCGTTGTGATTGGTGTGATGAGGGGGACTCTGGGACTCTATACTTAAGAAGCTCTGCATGTGACTCTGAAACATAGTCAGATTTAGGAGTATTTGTTCAGTTTCAACTCCCGACATTTTGCAAAAAGAACAACAGAATCAGAGAGATTGTGATTTTGCCTGCTGAGTTCAGCATGTGTGTTTAATCATAAGGATGCATCCTCTGGTTGTGTCAGGTGTCCCTCTATTAATCTTATTAATTAATCTGATTAATCTTATTCCTGATGAGTGATTAATCTTCTCTTTCTTTTGATGGCCTTAATTATTTGTGGCTTTAATGGATATAGGTTGGGAAAGAACGTTTGCTCTCTTAATTATTTTCCTTTGAAATTCTTGAGACTTTCCTATCGAGTGGACTGGTAGATGTGTTAGAAAATAGTTTGCTCAGTCAGCACATCCTGGGTTTCCTTTAATGGGAAAATGCCCATATCCTTCCTAAGTGGCCTGCATGTGTATGTAGATGTTTCCAGTGAACATAGTTTCACAACAGCCAACACAAGTTTGCCATTTTCCTGGATAACCGTCTTGATTCTCACCAACATTCCCATTGAAAAGGAAAGCTTGCTAACAGTATTTTTTGCTTGGTTATATATGCAGTTCAGTGTCACAACCTTTATAAATTAATTTTAAATAGTGTGATGTGATTGCAGCTATTAGTAGAAAGAATTATATGACAGAGACTTGTCTCTTGTCTTTTATAATAATTTTATTGCTGCTAATAAAGTGTTTTCGATGTTGCTGGAAGAAAGCTGCTTATTTAACCCGTTAATTACCTTCTTTTTCCCTTGTCTTAAAGTAATGATTCAATAAAGTGTTCTTAAATATATCATTTGTGATTCTTAAAAATAACACATTTCCTAATTACACTGTGATACTTGTTCACTGTGCAAAATTTAAAAACAGAAAAGCTCAAAAGAAGAAATATAAATCACCTGTAATTCTACCACCTGGAAATTGTGTTTAGGTATTTGTCTTTTCAGGCTCTTTTAAAAAAACGCATGCAATGTAGTGATAAATCACTGGTCACTTCATTCCATTTCTGGGTTAATGTTTATGTTTTAATTAAATGCAACACAGATTTTTTTAAAATGCCTTTTTTTTTTTTTTTTTTTTTTTAAATAAGTGTTTTGGTTTTTTTAAGACTTTATTTATTTCACAGAGAGAAACACAGCCAGAGAGGGAACACAAGCAGGGGGAAAGAGAGAGGGAGAAGCAGGCTTCCTGCCGAGCAGGGAGCCTGATGTGGGACTCGAACCCGGGTCTCCGGGATCATGACCTGAGCCGAAGGCAGTCGCTTAACCAACTGAGCCACCCAGGCGCCCCAAAATGCCTTTTAAGTACTATCCAGTATCTACACATCTTGTAATAATTGGTATCCTTTTGCAGCTTTTTCTTTCCTTGGACTGTAATTTTTAAATTTTTCTTTCTTATACCATGCTTCACCAAAGTTAGAGTACATTGTTACTTAGGAGATTATTTTACTTTTGTACATTTACATAATATTCAAAAAATAAGAAACTTTGACATATATACTCTACAGAATTCTGTTAACTTTTTAGCAAAGTGAAGTAAATAGGAAAACATCTTCCATTTCAAAAAGAAAGCGAAATATGCTACATAAAAGTCCTCTTCCTGGGGCGCCTGGGTGGCTCAGTTGGTTAAGCAACTGCCTTCAGCTCAGGTCATGATCCCGGAGACCCGGAATCGAGTCCCACATCGGGCTCCCTGCTCGGCGGGAAGCCTGCTTCTTCCTCTCTCACTCACCCTGCTTGTGTTCCCTCTCTGGCTGTGTTTCTCTCTGTCAAATAAAATTAAAAAAAAAAAAAAAAAAAAAGTCCTCTTCCTATACAGGCCACTTGGAGGACAAATAAGGCATTCCGCTTACATGAAGAAGCTAGGCAAATTCATAGGGACAGAAAATAGAATAGAGGTTACCATGGGCTGGCAGGATGGAGAGAATAGGGAGTCTGTTTTTTGATGAGTACAGAATTTCTTTTTCAAGATGATTAAAACATCTGGTAATGAATAGTAGTGATGGCTGTGTGACATTTGAATGTGCTTATTAATGGCTTTGAATTGTAAATATTAACTGGTAAATTTTAGTTACATATTTTTACCACAATTTTTGAAGCACTCAGATATGTCCAAAAATCCAAATGTAGTACAGTAATTATTACCTCTATTCAGTAATTTTGATATTTGAGCGCCGGTATTGATCATTAAATATGAAAAATCATTTTTCTTTGTTAATTACAGTGCTCCTCCCTCATGCTAGTATTATCCTTGTATAAGACCCAGAAACTGTTATTTGAGAGGACAGAGTCCTGCCCTCTTAGCTATGATTGCAAAACATCTAGTATGTTATATCCAAATATCAAGGTCTCATAAAAGCAAACTCTTGTTCACATTTTCATGTAAGTGTTCTTTATTTTAGAAACTGATTTTAAAAACTATTAATTTCTTGTCTCCATTAATGCTTTATTAGGCTTTGTTGACCTATATAAGGGTTATAGGCGAGGAGGGAGCAGGGGATTAGAAAGATTAGTCAACCGCCACTCCTAAAAATATCAGAGTGATTTTTTTTTTCTTAATCACATAACTCTGACCTGTCTACTCAGGGCAAATAACTCTAAGATGAAACCTAAAGAATGCATTTTTGTACTACTTTTGAATATAAATACAGAATAATAATTACATGTGTTCTAGAGTTCCTTAAATCCATAATATATTTTAACATTTGAAAAACTTCAGAATCATTGTCCAGTATTGTATCTCATAAAGTGCTTGTTGAAGTAATAAAAAGTTATAGGGTGCCTGGGTGGCTCAGTGGGTTAAAGCCTCTGCCTTCACATGATCTCAGGGTCCTGGGATTGAGGCTCAGCAGGGAGCCTATTTCCTCCGAGCTCTCTCTGCCTGCCTTTCTGCCTACTTGTGATCTCTCTGTCTCTCAAATAAATAAAATCTTAAAAAATAAATAAATAAAAGGTTATAAAAATGTTTATTAATATATAAGGTCTTGCTTCAAAAGCTTATTTTTGGTACTTTACTGGGATTTGTACAATTTAGCAGGATAATAGGAAAGTAGAATGGTATCTAAAGACCCTGGAATAAAGAGAAAAGGAGAGAAACATAAGATAATAAGGACAGAAAAATAAGAAGGTGAGAGTTGCTATTTGTTATTATAAGACATTATTCAGTTATTAGTAACCAAGGTGAAAAGGAAGATATGTTTAGTTATAAAACTCTGTGTCCATCAGAAATTTATTGCTGAAATTTATTGGAAAAATAAAACTGTATTTCTTAAGGGAAATTAGCAGAAAGTATTTTTTTTCAGTATACATTTTCCACAGTTAGAAGCTCACGCTTCCTCAGTCTCCTCAGTGACTGGTTATCAGGCGGGCCTTTCTTCTGTGTCTGCCAGGTGGCATGTTCCTTTCTCACCCTGTGCTGTGGAAAAATAGAGTTGTAATAGAAAATGTGTTGCCTGCTAAGGCGATGGCTTTCAAACTGTTGTACAGGGTGTTTAGAGCCCCCCAGAGCCCCCACTGGAAGAGGAAAGGGGACTTTATGGTGCTATGTCATGACCAAATCAGCATGCCTTTTATCTATTCCGTAGTGAGTTTCTCTGTGAAATTTCATTTGAGCAAAGGATTTAACAGCTAAAAAGATATACAAAAAGCACTGGCCTAATGGTCGAGTTAGGACCATTGCATGATAAAATTACATCTAAGATGCCCTGAAATCTGGTCCACTGTACTTAAGGGCAGAAACCCAATAATCCCATGAGGCACGTTGGGGTAATAAAGCTGCAGGCCGGGAACCAGAAGGCCTGTGGTTTTTTTTTTTTTTCTTCTTTGCCGCAAATTCACTGTGTCACATTGGGAAAGTGACTTGATGTTTGAAGTGTTTTCCCTAATCTGTAAAATGAGAGTATATAGTGATTACTACCAGCTTGGCCAACAATAAGACTTTTTTGACTCTTTTTATAGGCTTGTAATGGGAAATTCTTTGCTATCATTCAGGTTGTAACCTATCAAAGTGGAAGAAACCATTGGAGAAAGAAAGGGCTCAGTTCTCTATAGGGAATGTGAACATAGAAAAAAAACTAGGGGAAGGGAAGGTAATTTTTGCTGTCTGCAACGCCTCTAGGCAGACGGATCCTGTAGGACAAATTTAGTGAGAGCAGCAAGGGCTTTGGATAAAAGGTGACTCAGAGGGGCGCCGAGGTGGTGCAGTTGAGCATCCTGATCTCATGGTCATGGGATCGTGCCCACAGTGGCCTTCCATGCTCACCGTGGGGTCTGAGGTGACTGAGAGGCTATCTGGGCTTTGATGCTGAGATCCTTAGAGAACAGTTGGTTATCATCAGTGACAAAAACTAAGACGGTCAGGGTGGAGAATGGGTGATCTGTTAGTCTTGTCAGGAAGGCTTGAAGATGTTAGCAACGCTAGTTTGGATAAGCAGAAAGTAAATAGCATTTTTAAAAATTAAACTTCATCAGCATGAGTTTGACTTTACCACTAAAAATTTAGCAGGAAAAGCATTTTTACATTAAATAGGTTATCATGAAAAGTGAAAATTGGAATTAGTCTTTTCAATGCAATGTCTTTAAACTGAGTGGAAAATACAGGTGAATACTGTTGAGATTGCATGCTAGATTTTAATTACCAGGTATCATATTATTGCAATAAGCTTTCCGTGAAAATATGAAACATTTTTATGTTTATATCCATTTTATGGATATATCCATTTTATGTTTATATCCATTAAAAACTCAAGTTTCTTTCATGTTCTTTAGATTTATACATTATGATTTTAGAATAAACTCAGCAGCAGTGTACAATGATAACCCTAATTTATATGGAAGTACAAAGGAGAACATAAGTTTAAATCCTTTCACTCCTTGCAACTTTTGCAACAAATGGATCAGGGAGTCCTTTGGTAACTTTAAATTTGGACACTCACGTTATTGTTTACTCTTGACTCATTTGGGTTGGATAGAAGAAGAGATTGGAGATTAAGGACAGAGACTCAGGAGGCCTTATAAACCATGCTAGGAATTTAGGGTTTTATTTTTCAGGCATTAGGAAACCATTGTATGTTTGTTTTTTTTTTTTTTTAAATTATGAATATTAACTTACTTATTTCTCATAACTATCATAAGTAGTGGAAGAGCAGGGACACCTGGGTGGCTCAGTCGGTTAGGCGGCTGCCTTCAGCTCAGGTCATGATCCTGGGGTCCTGGGATAGAGCCCCACATGAGGCTTCCCACTCAGCAGAGAGCCTGCTTCTCCCACTCCCTCTGCTTGCTGCTCTGTCTACTTGTGTTCTCTCTGTATCTCTCTGCCAAATAAATAAATAAAATCTTAAAAAAAAAAAAGTAGAAGAGCCAGCAGTACTATCATCAGTGTTTACAGATGGGGAAGCTGAAGCACAGTGCCTTAGGACTTGTACACTCAACCATCGTGCCCTAATTCTTTGATTGTGGTCAGAACAGTTAATGAGATCTACTCTCTTAACAGGTTTTTAAGTGTATGATGCATTTTTATTGACTGTAGAAACAGTGCTGTGCGGATCTCTAGCACTTACTCAAGTTGCAAAATCAGAGTGGTATGTCTGTTGATTAGCAACTCCCATTCTCTCCCCACCCCAACCCCAGCCCTTGGCATTCTACTTCTCTGTTTCTAGGAGTTTTTTTTTGTGTGTGTGTGTGTGTGGGTTTTTTTTAAGATTTTTAAAAATTTGTTAGAGCTCGGGAAGGGTGAGCGTCAGAGGGAGAAGCAGACTCCCCACCAAGCAGGGAGCCCGACACGGGACTCGATCCCGGGATCATAACCTAGGCCGAAAGCAGATGCTTAACCAACTGAGCCATGCCAGCGCCCTGAGTTTGTTTATTTTAGAGACCTCACATAAGTGGACTCAGGCAGTATTTGTCCTTCTGTGACTGACTTATTATACTTATTTCAACATGACTCAGTTGATTTTAAAATAGGACTCTTCTGGTAAGGTGAAAAATAGAAGAGCTGTTAGAGAAAGTGAAGATAGGAAAGTTAGGTTATTGGAATAATTCAGATCAATGAAGATAAATTAGCAAAACATCAGTGGGATTGAAAGGAGAGAGCTAAGGACTGGATATTATAGATTAAGAGACCAAGAAGAATCCAAAGAGAACACCAAATTCTCATTTTTCATACTTATAAAGGTACTGAACTAGTTTTCTCTGTTGTGTAACAAATTGTCACAAATTCAGCAGCTAAAAGAAACAGCACATTATTCCAGAGTTTCTGTGGTTTATGAGTCCAGCCATAGTTTAGGTGGACCCTGTGCAGAGTGCTCATCTGGAGGCTGAACTGGGAATGGACCCACTTAAAAGCTCATTTAGGTTGTTGGCAGAATCCATCACCTTGAGATGATAGGACTGAGCCCCTTGGTTTCTTGCTGGCTCTTGGCTAGGGACTGCTCTCAGCTCCTAGAGATCTTTTACGGATCCTTTTCCCATGGTCCTCTCACAGTAGGGCAATATGCTGCTTCAGAGCATGGGAAAAGTCTCTAGTGTCAGTCTAGTGAGACATAGTCTCATATAACATCATCTAATCTAAGGAGTAAAATGCCATCACTTTGGCTGTATTCCGTTGACTGGAAGCAAGTCACAGGTCCCACCTACACTCAGGGGAGGTGGAATTGTACAAGCAGGTGGACATCAGAACGCAGAGTCCATTGGGGTCACTTTATTTTGTGTCTACCACACATTCTTCCAGCCTTTGACAGCATGTATGGTAAGGAGGTTAGTGTGTACATTCTGGCATCAGATAGACTTGGGTTTGAATCCTGACTCCATGACTAGCTGGCCTTTTGGTTACTAACCCTGTTTCCTCGTCTGTAAATGAGGCTAAAGGTCTGTCTTCAGTGGTGTCAGGAATCTGTGAAATAATGCAGGTGTAGCACTCAGGTGGGTGCTCAGAACACAGTAAAATGCTCACTCTTTCTTGCGTGTGTTATCACATTTGAGCTTCAGTCACTGAGGAATAACTAATTGAAAAGTTAAGTTTCAATTAAAAGATTTGCCCAAGTTAAATAAGTTGATGTTGATATTTAGGATTTGAAACTTACTGTCATGGAATATCTGCAATGCTAATATGAACATAAACAAACACATCCGTGGAAATCATGGGACTTGAGAAGACGATGAACCCGTAGAGGTTTGCTATTCCAGTCTCCCCATTTCACAGATAATATGAAGCTTAGGTCCACACAGGAAGGTAACCTAACTTGGCTAAGATAACACGGTACTTAGTGGCCAACCCAGGACTAGAGCACTGGTCTCTTCACTCAAGTTATTACTTTTTCTGCCATATTTAGCTACGTTACATAATTTATAAATTGTATGACTTTTTAAAAGTTTTCACTCCCTCTTCTAGACCAGAACTTCTTATTTCAGTGTGACAGCTAATTTTTTAATGCCAAGAGATGGATGTATAGAAAGTTCAAGTTCAGGGCCTAAAATAGAATTTTAAGTTTTAGGGCCTAAAATAAGAATTCGCCCGTCTCTAGTGACTAAAATTCAGCCTTTCTGAACATATCTATTGTATAAAATGTGAATCACTTCTTTAAATGTAAATTTAAATTACCCACGTATATGTATACATTGATCTATGATTGTTGACTCTATATTTTATTTTAAACTGCTTCCTAAAGACACTTCAATGATGGTAATAAAAGGAACATTTAAAAAGCATAGAATCTTGTTAGCAGCCATGTTAGGCCAATATTTCCTACATGTCTTAATCCCTGGAGTTGGGAAAGAAGACATTATTTAATATTCTTTTATAATTCTCCATCCTCATACCAGATGCTTTGCTAGGTGCTTGGAGGAAGAGAAAGGATCACCAAATGACCAGTAATTCGCCCACCCTGAGACAGTAACTCTCTAAGCATGTTGATAACCTTCTTTTTTTTTTTTTCAAGATTTTATTTATTTATTTGACAGAGAGAAACACTAGTGAGAGAGAGGAACACAAGCAGAGGGACTGAGAGAGAGAGAAGCAGGCTTCCCGCTGAATAGGGAGCCCGATATGGGGCTCGATCCTGGGTCTCCAGGATCATGACCTGAGCCGAAAGCAGTCGCTTAACCAACTGAGCCACCCAGGCACCCCTGTTGATAACCTTCTATATTTTTTTCTGCACAGATAGTTTTTAATAAAAACGACATAACATTTTTATTAAAAACTGTGATTACAGAAGCAATGCCTGGTCACAATAGGAGGGAACTCAAACGGTACAGGAAGCATACAATTGAAAACTAAAAAGCTTCCCCCAAACCCCTAGCACCTGTGGCACTGAACCCTAGACCAGTGTACTTGAAGCAGTCGCTCCATGGGGTCCCACCTTTGTTCTGCTGGTAGTTAACCTTACAACATCTGTAAAACAGTCCTCACTCTAATTGTAGATTTGTTTGCTTTAGACAGTAGCTATTGAACTTCTGGCTACAAATACAAAGAAATCATTTATCATTCCATGAGCCTTCTCATTTTTATATCTGTTCTTCCACCTTTCCAAAAGCTCTCAACATCTGCCCTGCTGTAATTACCTTGTTCGTTTTCACAGGCTAGTTTACAAATGGAAGGAGCCAATAACTAGCATTTGCGTTATTAGGATTGGTGTATATGTTACAGTCACATTCACTTGAGAGCTTAAAAAGTATATGTAATCCTTAAGGTGTCAGACTGTCTAAGGGGCCCCTCCTAAGCATCCTACTCTAGAATTCTCATTTCTGTACTTTTTTTTTTTTTAAGATTTTATTTATTTATTTGACAGGGAGAAACACAGCTAAAGAGAAAACACAAGCAGGGGGAGTAAGAGAGGGAGAAGCAGGCTTCCTGCCGAGCAGGGAGCCTGATGCAGGGCTCAGTCCCAGGACCCTGGGATCATGACCTGAGCCGGAGGCAGACACTTAACAACTGAGCCACCCAGGTGCCCTAGAATTCTCATTTCTTTCTAGTTTTTTTCACTTCTCTTATTCCTCTATCTCATTTTTCCTTGAGCAGTTTATCCGTGAGAATTCAGAGTTCTTGAAAGTCTAAGATAGCTTTATTTTGTCTTCGTATCTGTTTTGCAAGTTTAAATGAATGTAAACACCCAGATTCTAAATGTAAAGGAATTACTCCCGTATCTTCTGGTTTGGCATTCATTATAGATAAGAAGTTTGATGGCACCTTATTCTCATCCTTTTGTTGGGAGTGTTTTTTTCTCTTTGAAGTGTTTAGGAATTTTTTAAAAATTTCTGTCACTTATAAAATTTTACCAGTATGTTTCTAGGTAAAAGTCCTGTCTTTAATCAGCATTTTGTGGAAACTTTCTATTTGAAGACACTTATCTTATTTCAGTGTAGCAGTAATTTCCTCAAGGATATTACTACTTTTGTTGTGTCTGCCTTTTGTACTTCCTACTGGATGGGATTTAAATCCTCAGGAACTGGCTATGTTAAAATTATTTGTGTGTTTTCATTTCTTGATCTGTTTACTGGGCTCAGAGATTTCCTCGAATTTATCTTTCAGATTAAAATCATGGTCTTCCACAGGATCTAATTTTAATCCCGCCTATACAGTGAATTTTTTCAGTCATCATATTTTTAATTTACAAGATTTTTTGTTCTCCAGCTGTTCCTTTTTTGGTAGGCTATTTTATTTTAAGGCTACAGTGTTCTTAATCTCTCTGAGGATATAATGAATTATATATTTTTTAAAGATTTTATATATTTATTTATTTGACAGAGAGAAACACAGCTAGAAAGGGAAACAAGGGGGAGTGAGAGAGGGAGAAGCAGGCTTCCCGCCGAGCAGGAAGCCTGATGTGGGACTCGATCCCGGATCTCCGGGATCATGACCTGAGCCGAAGGCAGTCGCTTAACCAACTGAGCCACCCAGGCGCCCCAGTGAATTATATTTTTATTCATTTCTTCTGTGGTAGTTGTTTTGTTCGTTGTTCTTAGTCCTTCGCTTTCCTCCTGTTGGTTTTCCTCAACTCTCCTCGATTTTTCCTTTATTTTTGGATGCTGTCCATGTGTCTGAATGGAACACCACTGAAGGTGTTCTTCGCACTGGCCTGTGCTCCCTCAGCAGCTGGACCGCCCTCTTGCCCTTGCAGATCCCTCCACGAACTCTAGACACTTTCTGGTGGCCTAGTGTTTTCAGATAAGATATGTGTGACCGTTTTCCAATGTCATAAATTCAAACATGCCACTTCTACTGGTTGCAGACTTTTCCATCCTACTATTAATTGCTCTTTTTTTTTCTTTAGGCATGTGATGTTTCCAGGTTTTCACTGGATAGCATTAAGGAATATACTTATACATGCATTTTTCATACCACTGCAGTAATTAATTTCCATAGTGTTAATTCCCTGAGTGAAATTTATGGGTTGTGAAACACCTCACAGACATCACTAAACCGCATTCTGGAAGATTGTAACAACTCTCAGTCTCACATAAGAATACCCTTTTCCTGGGGTTCTGGGTGGCTCAGTCATTAAGCATCTGCCTTTGGCTCAGGTTATGATCCCAGGGTCCTGGGATTGAGTCCCTCATCGGGCCTCTCTGCTTAGCGGAGATCCTGTTTCTTCCTCTTCCACTCTGCCTACTTGTGTTCCCTTTCTTGTTGTGACTCTTTCAAATAAGTGAATAAAATCTTTAAAAAAAAAAAAAAGAATACCCTTTTCCCTACACTCTGGACAGTAGTAGTAGATGTCATCATTCTTTCTCATCTCTTTGCTAACTAAAATATATAAAACATCATTTTATTCCTGCTTCAACTTGCATAATATGTGAATATTTTCATGAGTTTGTATGTGTACATATGAATTGACTCTTCCTATGCTTCACCTATCTCTGTTCAAATGTTCACCATTTTGTTTTGCTTAGTGAGAGTATTTGTTTTAGGAATATTAACCCTTTTTTATACATGTTGCAAATATTTGTGTCAGTTTGTGGTTTGCCTTTAACTTTTTCCTCTATGTTTTTTGCTGTACGTATGTTTTGGTGCTAAGTTTATAAAGCCATGTATCTACCTATCCAGAGATTAAATTTTATTTATACCACTTGGTATGTTTATGGTTTCTTTTTTTACATAAATTTATTTTGGAGTATGGTTTGAATAGGGGCCCATCTCTTTTGTTTTGTTTTGTTTTCAAAATAACCAACTAGCCTGCATGGTTTTTTTTGTGGATTGATCATTCTTTCCTCCCTTCTTGATTAGAAATCTCTCCCTTGTCACATACTAAATGTTTTATATGTGTATGTATGTACCTGCCTACAAAATATCTTCCCAAGAGCATCCTACAGTTCATGAAATTCCTAGCCAGACCCACCTGTTACCCACTGTTTCGAGAAAACACTTATAATACTTAAAGCATTGTATGAAAGAAACTCTTATTTGGTGCTTGCTTGTTATTCTAATTCTTGAGCATCAAAGGCCCCCCCCCCCAATAATTGCCTTATCAGAGCACTTTGTTATCGGCTAAAGATTCATTCTTTTTGTCAGCCTGCAACATGGAGGCAGAAAAAGCAACTGTGTTAAATGGGGTCAAACATCACGATTCTGGAGAATTCAGAGTAGTTTCAGAGATAGGAAAGTTTAAGCTTTATGTTGAGGAGAAATATTATTAAACCTTGAAAATTGATATAAATGACAGTATTGAACTTTAAGGAAGTAACCAGAGTGCTCCTAAGCCAGTGACATTTCAGAAATTGTGTTTTACTGTTACTGATTTTAAAATGGATAAAATTAAAGCATTTCTATAAAACCTTAATAACCCTATCGATGGTAGAGTTACCCTAGATGGAGTGACACACAGTTTCTAAATGGCACTGATTCCTGGAGCAGTTCTCCTAAGAGTCCACCAGTCTGTGGCAAAAATAATGTACTCCATCTTTCCTACTTTGGGAGGTGGTTAAGGCAGGACTTCACCAGAAGGAAAAGGTACATTATGCTGCTGTCGGTCATATGTGAACTGTTAGAGCAAAACTGCATTAATGAAGGTACTTTGCTAAGAAAATAGTTAACCAGAACTCACAAAGCTGGTTAGCAGGTCGAAAACCTGAATTCTAAATTTTGCTATTAAGTGCATGACCTTGAGTAAGTATTGCTTAAGGATTCTCCCCACGTATACTTTTCCCCCCCTCCCAGAATCCTTTTGGACTAGATAGACATTTCCCCAAATATATTCTATAGACCATAATTGCCACAAGATGCTCTGGGAGTTTTAGGGGTCCACAGTGAAATGAGTTAGAGAAATGCTATATAGTAGATCTCTAGATTCTCTAGAAAATACACAATGTGTAGTATAATATTAAAGGATCATGGAAATCTTATAGGAAAGAAACCTTTATATCTTTTTCATGCATTTCTTGACATCTCTAAGAACTGTGTTCCATGAAGTCCACTTTAAGAACCTGTTTTAGGTGTCTGAGATTACTAAATATCTATGATCCTAGTAAAAAGTTCTAGCTTATATAAGTAAATTATTTCAATGTGGTACGGTAATTTGTAATACACTGTGGAATCTTCTTAAGGAAGTAGTAGGAAAAAACCCTTTAATCTTATAATTTTCTAGTATCTGTGGATTTTTAAGCACAGCGACATAGAGAAGCATTATTTTCTCTTGGAATGCCAAGACTTTGGTTTGAAATGATTTTTCAGAAGGTAGGGTCGAGAGTTTCCCTACTTTTTGGGAGCTCTGTCCAGTACCTCAGCCTGTATCCATAATGTTTCCACAGGATACAGTTTGATGTTAGCTACTCTTTTATATCCAACACATGTTTTCTTTTATTTAATATGATTTCAGCTATTATTGGCACAAAGTATATAGACCCCCAGGGATCCTTTGTTGTTCATGAAGTAATACTTGGCTTCCTAATAATAAAATTCAGAGGAAAAATCAAGGTGTCTTCATCTTATTTGTAGGATGGGAGCTGCAGATAATATATACAAAGGACAGAGTACCTTTATGGAAGAGCTGACTGACACAGCGGAAATAATAAGACAAGCAACATCCCAGTCCTTGGTTATCTTGGATGAATTGGGAAGAGGGACGAGCACCCATGATGGAATCGCCATTGCTTATGCTACACTCGAACATTTTATTAGAGATGTGAGTATCTTGCACAGCTTTTTGTATGTGAATGGTGCACAGTACATAAATTGTCTATTCTGGTCAGCTTCTAAATACTCAAAATGCTCAAGGGCACCTGGGTGGCTCAGTCATTAAGCGTCTGCCTTCAGCTCAGGTCTTCATCCTGGGGTCCTGGGTTCAAACCCCACATCAGGCTTCCTGCTCGCCAGGAAACCTGCTTCTCCCTCTGCTACTCTCCCTTCTGTGCTCCCTCTCTGGCTGTCTCTCTCTCTGTGCACCTCAGATAAGTAATTAAGATCTTTTAAGGAAATGATCTTTATTATAAGTGATTCTGTACCTGCACCTGACCATTAAAACACTACACATTGAACTTAGATGGATAGGCCCTACATCATGTCTGTCACTCTTTGATGTGTCTTCTTTGCTTTTATTGAAGCAAGGTAAACCTGGTCAGTAGGGTAAAGGCCTCTCTGACAATATTTCCTCCAGAACTGTTTTTTATTATCCTTGGAAAACTCCAAATTAAAAGCAGGGACACTACTCCCCCCCCACCTGCAAACCAGTCCTTAAGAAAAGAACAAAAAGGAGATAGGAACATTTTTACCTATGAAATCCTTTTATTCCCAGCAATATCCTGCAGGTCCTCAATAGAAGGCCTTTAATCTCATGTATTTATGTTTTTCTCTTTCACTCTTTTAGGTACATACCTGTTTTTTCCAGAGTTCAGGTCTGAGCATCTTGGTGTGAAGTTTTATTTGTGTTAAATGCTCCATTCCTGACATCCCCATCAAGCCTGCCCCTTTATTAATGCTCTCTCTCTCTTTGTTCATTCTGGTCTCCCCTTCTGTCTCTCCTTGACACCTGCCCTGAACCTGTTCTTCAGTTTTTCTTTCTGTGTTCTCTACTTTTTAAACTCTTTCTTATGTGTGTTTCCTCCTTTTTCATTTATTCTTCTCTTCCTTACATAACCAGTAAAAGCATATTTTTTACTCCTATTCCTTTGCACAACACAGGATGCAAAAATAACTCCCCTTTTCTTTAAACTTCTGTGGGCCTGTTTTTTGTTTGAACATTTAGTTAGATTACATAGTTAATGGTGGGGTGTTTTCCACTTAGAATAAATACTTTTAATTTTTCTTTAAAAAAATTCTTTATTTGCAAAAAGGTAGAGCTCAGGAACATCTCTTTAATTATCATAGAAACTGCATATCACAGGGGCACCTGGGTGGCTCAGTTGGTTGGGTGACTGCCTTCGGCTCAGGTCATGATCCTAGAGACCCGGGATCGAGTCCCACATCGGGCTCCCTGCTCAGTGGGAAGCCTGCCTCTCCCTCTCTCACTCCCCCTGCTTGTGTTCCCTCTCTGGCTGTGTTTTTCTCTGTCAAATAAATAAAATCTTTAAAAAAAAAAAAAAAAGGAAAAAAGAAACTGCATATCATAGGTTCAGGCAAGTCTGGTCACTGCCTCCAAAACACATTTAAACATTGATTTACGAGGCTTCAGGAATGAATTATGACAGACTGAATTCGCCCCTTCTGAGCTTGATTTCATTGTTCCCACTCTGTAGCTGTATATCAGTTACTGTGACTGTATAACAAATGACCCCAAGACTAAGTGGCTTAAAACAACAGTAATCATCTGTTAGATCTCTCATGCTGTCTGGAGCTAAGGAATTTGGGAGCACCTTACTTGGGTGGTTTTGGTTCAGGGCCTCTGCTGAGGCTGGAGTCAGGTTGTCATCTGAAGGCCTCACTGGTGCTCGAGGACCCTTTCCAATGTGGCTTACTCGCTGCTGGCAGATTAGTGCTGGTGGTTGGCCAGGACTCTCCCTTCTTTCCCTGTGAATCTCTCCATAGGCCTGTTTGAATGTGAGTGGCTTCTGGCTTTCCCCAGAAGAAGCATTCCAAGAGGCCCGAGTATTTTATGCATTTATGACAAAATGCATTGTATGACCTAGCTTCACAAGCCACATGCTGTCACCACCATCACACTCTGTTGAGCACGAGGGCCAGTCTTGATTCATTGTGGGAAGGGGCTGCTCAAGAACACGAACACTGGGAGGTAAAGAGCTTTGGGGCCATTTTGGAGGCTGACTACCAAAAGCAGTTTGGCGATATGTTAAAGATTCCTTTAAGAACCCTCAGGAATAAATTATGACAGAATTGAATTTGTCACTTCTCATTGCTTCTACAGCAGTCTTTAATGGTTTAAATGTTAATTAAGGACGTGTTATTTTTAGATAAAATTTATATTAGAGGTAAGTCACTGACAAAGAGTCTCTACCCTTTTTATGGATGAAAATCTGTATTTTCATGGTGTCTTTTGATTGCTGGGATGGGGAAAAGAGAGCAGAGAGGAGGAATGGGGAGGCTCCGTGTGGCGACTGCAAGCTGAAAATAGCCTTGAGGAGAGCACTGTCTTCTGGCAAGGATGGCTGTCAGCTCAAGGGAAGGGGCATCATGGAGACAGCTGGTCCAGAGGTACTTGAGGGCAGATTCTGAGAGCAGCTCATCAAAGAAATCTTGCCTTAATAGGTTTATTGTAATTGTTAGAAGAGAGAAGGCATGTGTTCTGACTTTTAATGAGGTGAATGGCAGATGAATCAAAACTGAAGTTCTTTGATTGAATTACCCTCTTTTGCTGATTTTTATCCTCTTTTTAAAAGATTTATTTGAGAAAGAGAATTTACAAGCAGTGGGGTGGGGGGGCAGAGAGAGTCTCCTCAAGCAGACTCCCCGCTGAGCGTGGAGCTCATTGCGGGGCTCTATCCCAGAACCTCAATGTCATGACCTGAGCCAAAATCAAGAGTCGGCTGCTTTACTGACTGAGCCACCCAGGCGCCCTTTCTACTAATTTTTAGATCAATATTTGGTGTTAGCTTCTTTTAAGATTTAAGAAATTAGGGATTTCTAAAATACATAATAATGTGTGCTTTAAGATAATGCTTATTAATCCATAAATGAATATCAGTACTAACAAAATGAAAATAAATTTTAAAGTGGCAGGGGTAGGTAGGGAGAAAAGAAAGCCCTTCTTTACAGAATGCCACCTAAGAAATACAGAGAGAATTTTTTAAAATCACCATTTACTAGTCACTATATCATCAGACAACGATGATCCATAGATGGCAAACTTTGAGATGAAAGGTTGTTGGAAAAAAGGATATTTACACTATCTCAAAGTATTATTCCAGAAGTTATTAATTACAAAGGAGACAGGCGTAAATATAGTAGAGAAGTCTTCTGGGCACTCACTTAAAACAAATAAGCAAATTTAGCATCCCCGATAGTAGACAAATTTATATGTGCCTCCTGATAGGATGTACTGAAAACAATATGACACCTCCATAAATACGTAGTATTTCTGGCAATGAGGTTTAATCTTACTAGGAGAAAACAATTAGCCAAATCCAAATCAAAAACATTAATGTCATGAAAGACATAAAAGAAAGGCTGGGAACTCTTCTAGATTGATGGAGACCAAAGAGATGTGACTAAGTGCGTGGCATGCATGATCCTTGATTTTTTTTTTTTTTTTAAAATAGAAAAGAACAGTTATAAAGAGTATTACGGGGACAGTTAAGGAAATTTGTGGACTAATGTTAGGTATTAGTAATATATCACTTAAATTTCTTGAGTGTAATAATTTTATCTAGTTAGAATGAAAATGTTTTTGCTCTTAAAAGATAGAATTTTAGGTATTTAGGGATGAAGTGTCAGGTATGCAGTTCTCAAATGTTTCGGGAAAAAATTGTGTGCACGTGTGCATGTGTGTTAATGGCAAAATAGTAACAGTTGTCTGGGGAAAGAATATACCAGTGTTTGTTGTACTTGTCTTACAATGTTTTGAACTTTTTCAAAACATAAACAAAAATAAAGTAACAGGGACGCTTGGGTGACTCTGTCTGTTAAGCATCTCCCTTCAGCTCAGGTCATGATCCCACGGTCCTGGGATCGAGTCCCACATCAGGCTCCCTGCTCAGCGGGAACCTACTTCTCCCTCTGCCAGCCGCTCCCCCTGCTTCTGAGCTCTCTCTCTCTCTCTCACTGTCTCTGACAAATAAATAAAATGTTTAAAAATAATAAGTATAAAAATAAAATAACATTTGTCATGTCTTACTGCTTTAGGTGAAATCGTTAACCCTGTTTGTCACCCATTATCCGCCAGTTTGTGAATTAGAAAAAAGTTACTTACAACAGGTGGGAAATTATCACATGGGATTCTTGGTCAATGAGGATGAAAGCAAAGAGGATCTAGGTATGAAATACACTTGCAGTAAGTACAACGGGAATGTTGGTTTTTGTGTTTGATAATTCAAAATTTTATTTATTAAAAATAAAAGCTGTGAATTGATTATAAATTACATTTGTCCAAATTCATTTTCTCTACGCTTAAGGTCAAGTAGAATTTACATTTATCTTTGCCATCTCTGAGCACTTCTTTGGTCTTCCTCTACCTCATTTTTCTGCAAGAAGGAGATGAGGTCAGGGGGCTTTGTATCATCTCAGGAAAGATGCCGTAAGAGTCAAGTATATTAGTTATCTTTAAAAATGTCTGATATATTTCCCTAAATATCATCACCTAGTATTCTGTACTGGACATATGTTTTATATGAACTTGACAAGGAAACTGAATGTCGGGTCAAGTGACTTGCTCATCACCTGGGCGGGTGCCCAACTGAGCCTAGAATCATAGAATCTGCTTGCAGGTTCTTTCCTTGCAGGTTCCCTCTAGCTCTGCTAGAAGTGGTATGTGGGATCTATACTACTTTTTGTAGCCTTCCCACCCTGGACCACTGTCACAGGAATGAGACGTTTCATGAAAAAGAACATCAGGGGCTCCTGGGTGCCTCTGTTGGTTAAGCGACTGCCTTCAGCTCAGGTCATAATCCTGGAGACCCGGGAGACCAGAGTTCGAGTCCCACATTGGGCTCCCTGCTCGGCGGGAAGCCTGCTTCTCCCTCTCTCACTCCCCCTGCTTGTGTTCCCCTTCTGGCTGTGTTTCTCTCTGTCAAATAAATAAAATCTTTTTTTTAAAAAAAGAACATCATTAGCCGACAGAAATAAATTGAAGCAATCTAAGTAATGTAGTCAGTTTTAGTATAATTTTATTTTCCTGTCCAATAGTAAATTTTTTAAGCTCCCAGCCTCTGGGCTGGGGACGGTTTACACAGTTGGTGTGCTACGATGGAAAATCCATTACCCAAGACACTCCAGAGTCCAAATTTTATTTTGGAAAAGTAATAAAGATGGACCTGAAAAAGAAATCAGGCAGCTGGCCCAAATAAAACAAAGCCCTGGACCCGAGATGAATGTAATGTTAGGCATTCCTTGCCTTTCACCCCCATGCAGTCTGGAAAAACACATCATAAATTCTCTCATGGAAGCAGTTTCATGTGCATTAATCTGCATCCAAAGTGACAGGAGGAGCTTATAAGCTAAAACCCAGTGGGATAAACAAGAGTTCGCCAGCAGGGAAGGGTCAGTGACAAGCATTTATGTGAACTGACTACCAACCTGTACGTGTTTTGGCATTTTATTTTACTAATTGAAATTTATATTCATGAACATAGTTTTAAACAGTAATGATGCTAAAAGGCTCATGCTAATGGGCAGTAGACTCCTGCTTTTGCCCCCCGCCCCCATCCAGTCCCAAGGCAGCTGCTTTCAGCTCCTTCATTGCTTTCTTCCGTATCTCTAAATCATACGCTTGTCTGCCCATCTCTTGGTTCATTGTCTAGACACATTATTGTTCGGCCTCTCATTGTGCTGGATCGGAGTCTTGGGCCTTTCCTGCTCTGACCTCCCAGTATACTCATTCCGGGTTCTGTCTGCCTCATTCCTCTTCGTAGTTTTCACTGTTACTGCCCATAAGTATTGCCTAATCAGGACCCAGGTATGAGGACAAGTGCATTTTCATTCTTTCGCAATTTTTTTGTTTTCTTGTGTTTTTGAAGGCAGTAAGTGCCTTGTTTTCATTCCATTCTTTTATTTGATCTACATCTGACTCTCTCTGTACCTTCCAATAGCTTTGTAAAATACCTCTCTTGACGTTTTTCCACATGATTGAACTGCTGGTTCCACTTCTTCACAAGGGAGCCTTTTGCCCTGCTCATGCACACTGGTTGCTCCCCAGGCCTGCTGCACAGCTCTTCGTGACACCTGCCTTCACCATCACCCGAGCAACTCTCTCATCCTGCCCTCTGTGCATTTGCTTGCAGGTAACAGGACCCTGGAATTCCCAGGGGCTCCAACAGTAAGAGAGGACATAATCTTACATTATGGGGTCCTTAGAGGAAGAGTGGGCTTCAGCTCTTCTTCTTTACGTTTCTCCAGGCTCTGTCTTCCTGCCCTGCTGGCTTCAGCATCAGGCGAGCACAAGGTGGCCGGGGCTATTTGATGCCTCAAAGCCAGAAACGCCAGTGTACAAAGGGAGATCAGGGACCAGCATTTCCTATGACCCTTTCTTAGGAGCCGGGGAACTTTTCTCAGATGCGCACTAGCATCTCATCATTCTCCCCTCTTCTTTTCAGAACTGAATCACATGCTCACTCTTAAACCAATTGCTAGAAAGTGACCAGTACAGGGATGACTTGGATCAGCCTAGATTAATCAGGATCAACTTTGGGAGCTTGGTATAAGGATGTTATCCCCTCAGTTGAATGGTCAGTGAGTTAATTCCATATAAAATCAGGATTTTCTTAGGGTTGGAAAAGATTTTGGATGGGCTACTAATAACATCAACTAGAGGAGCTGAAAGTTTTGAGATTTTGCAGGAATGAAAACGTCTCCAATACCCCTTCATATTTCATTTATAATTTCGCTAGGGCTAGAATTTTAGGTTGAAAATAATTTCCACTCGGAATTTTGAAGCATTGGTGCATTGCCTGCTTGCTTCCCCTGTTGTTCCAGCTACATCTGTGTTTCATCCATTACCTCTAACCTAACTCCTCTGCCGTCTGAAATAGAGGCCACTGCATAGGTCATCAGCCAAGCACCGCAAAGACCTTTTGGGGGGGCTTTGAAGATATGCTGTCATTTCTCGTGGTGAGGTAGATAAAGCATTGGACTAGCAGTAAGAATGTACTTTAATCTATTCCAGTCTATAAAATCTTGGACAGGTTATCTTAACCTCATCCACCTCTAAAAATGTTGTGAAACAGTCCCAAAAGTGACCTCAGAGACTAGTTGATCAGCACATATTTCTTTAATAACTGCCTACAAAAGTTTGGCTTTCAAAATTTGCTAAGTTACCCTGTAACAAGCAGAAACATGAACTATTACTTTCTCTGACTCTAAGCAGTGTCAGATAAATTGTTCAGTAATATCCATCTAGGAAATGGTTATAGCTTATAAGTAAAGATCTTACCAAGAGCTTTTATTTATCATCTTCTCTCCTATCTGGCTCTGTCTGCTGCCACATTTCCATCACACACACGCTCACACTCTCTCCCCTTCTCCCCCTCCGAGAGGGGTGAAGGACAGTCCTGATATAGAGCATAACTCTGAAAACTCCCTAACATGAGGGGGTGCCTGGGTGGCTCAGTCCAGCTCTTGGTTTCAGCTCAGGTCATGGGCTCATGGGGCTAGGATTGAGCCCCATGTCGCGCTCTGTGCTCAGTGGTGAGTTGGCCTGAGATTCTTTCCCTCTGTCACTCCCCCTGCTCATGCTCACACAGCCTCTCAAATAAATAAATAAGTAAATCTTTTTTAAAGAACCCTAACATTATTACAGAAGCGTGGTCACAATATTTACCTTGATGGTGTGAGAACTACCATAATTCGTACTGCAGTGCAGACTAGGTATAATGACAAATTGATCAGCTGTTCGTACTGAGGTATGTTAAATTATTCAGAGCAATATAATATTTATATAGTTATATTTATATTATATAAAAGCATTTTACAGTTATGTAGATGTATATATGCTATATGTTGCATATATAAAGCAAAAAAATGCCATCAGCAAAGCAAATTTTAAGTAAGGAGTTTTTGTGTGGCATTAGTGGGCTTGCAGAAAAGGATAGAAGGATGGATGGATGGATGAATGTGTGACAGACAGGAGAATGAATTTTTTTTTTTTAGAAGACTAGCATCAAGGTTAGATTATAGAAGAGAGGAGAGACTGGACGTAGGTGCATTAGCTAGAACCAAGCCAGTTGAAATGATAGACTGTTTTTTTGTCTTAAGGATGAGAAGAGTTTGCCCTTTTGATTGTCTACTGCTATTCACTTCACTTTTGGTCATGTCAATATCAGAGAGTAGGCAAAAATTACCCAGGTTAGCAGGCACTGGTTTCTCCACGCTTCTTTCCTAGTCTCCTTCCACCCACCTCCTCACCTGTTCTTTATGTTCCTGGAGTTTTCTTTGGAGGCAAAAGGTATTCTTAGTGCTTTGTAATGTGAGTTTTAGTCTGTATTTCTGAGAGTGCCAGCATTCTTTCTACCTCCCACTTCCAACACCCAGCCTTAGAAAGGTATTATTTGCTGCTGAATTCTTAGAAGAGGTTAAAGAAAATTCCATTATCCTTGTTCTCGGTTATGCTTTTTAGTTTTTAGCTGATAAAAGAATAAAGCATACACATTTATCAAATGACAATGTATGAGAAGAAGCTCTTGATAAACTTATAATACATTTATTGGGATCTCAGAAATTTTTTTTAAAGATTTTATTTATTTATTTAACACAGAGGGACAGCGAGAGAAGGAGTACAAGCAAAGGGAGTAGGGGAGGGAGATGCAGGCTTCCCACCGAGCAGGAGCCCGATGCGGAGCTCAATCCCAGGACCTTGGGATCACAACCTGAACTGAAGTCAGACACGGTTAGCGACTGACCCACCCAGGCACCCTGGGATCTCAGAAATTATTAAAAATCTGGTTCACTTTGGGCATTTTTACAACTCAACTATAATTAGATTGAGTTTCATAATAAAAGCTGCATAATCCTGATATACTTTAGATTTATCAAAGATTAAGCAGTATGCAGCTTTGTCTTTTTATTATTGTACTTCTTTATATCCCAGTTCTTTGGAAGTTTTTAGTTTTTGTGTATGTATTTGTATGGTAGCCTGGGTTCTCCAGGAAGCCGAGTCTGAGATTTTTGTGCCAGGTGTTGACTGCTAGTGCTCTCATGATCAACACCTGGGGGCGGGCCTGGGTAGAATGGGACTGTGTTGTCATAAGGCTTCAGCCAGCCCTACGGAGGGCTCTGAGATGGGATTGGTCTTTCAGAATGACCTCAACGTGGGGTGAGGGAGCCTGGCCTTTATACCCTTCATTAGTCAACTACTGTTGTATAATGGATTACCCCCAAACATAGCTTAAAACAGCAAACGTTGATCATATTATCATTCCTGGATCAGGAATCCAGGGGCAGCTTAGATGGCCACTTTTACCTCATGATTTCTCCCAGGGCTACAATTAAGGTTGGCTATGTCAGTCATCACTTCACAGTTTCACTGGGGAAATTGACTTTCCAGATCTCTTACATGGGTGCTGACAAGCTTTAGGGTGCCTACTTCCAAGTTCACTCATGTGGCTGTTGGCCCGAGGCATCAGTTTCTTTCCATGTGGGCTTCTTCATAAGGCAGCCCACAATATGGCAACTGGCTTCCTTCAGAGCAAGTAAGCAAGAAAATGAATGCCCAGGACAGAAGCCACAGTATTTTGCAATCTAATCTCAGAAGTGACAACACATCATTTTTGTCATATTTTATTTGTTAGAAGCAAGTCACTGGGTCCTGCCCACACTCAGGGGCAGAGAATGACACAAGGGCATGAGCAGCAGGAGGCAGGGGTCTTTGGTGGCCATCTTAGAAGCTGCCTACCAACTCCCATAGCAGCCAGTCACAGTGAAGGCTGCCCAAGGCAGGACATGACCCCAGATGAAGCAGTTCTCTTCTTAAGCAGAGGTGACTCCCAAAGAGGGGATACAGCTGAGGATTGTGGACTGACAACCTTCCCAAGAACTGAGGCCATAAATCATTTAGTTCTCAGTGGGAGCTGGGTGGAAATGAACAGCATCCACTTGAATATATACAACTCTTAGGTAACCCAGTACATTTAATAAACTGGAATTTCCTAATCTTGTTATTTAAACTGTGCAGCATATTTTATTTACTTATGTGTTTTTCACTATTGTTTTAGCATTCTTAGAAATGTCTCTTATGTGTGTTACTTTTCAGAGTGTTCAGTGAGCACATTCACCGAAATAACACTTTTTTGGTCTGTTTTTACGGGAAGAATTATATTGTACTGTGTGTCAGAATCATTCCCTTTCTGATAATAGCAGTTCAGTTGAAACCTTTTGGTAGGAAGCATAAAACAAATCTTTGCCTTACACCAAGTCATTGTTAAAAACTCTTGTAGTTGAGGAGGGACACATGACTGGCTCATTCAGTGGAGCATACAGCTCTTAATATTGGGGTTGTAAGTGGGCGTAGAGATTACTTAAAAACAAAATCTTAAAACAAAAAGCCTTTTTAGGTGAGCTTCAAGATCCTAAATGCAAAAGAATTTTCAAAGCGGTATTTCCCCTTTTCCTAGATATGTATACTTGATAAATGGAGCTAAGAGGTGATTAGGAACAATGTGTTTCTTTTTCAGATTGTAAATTTTAATTGAAATTGTAAGAATTTATATGTCTTATTTAATCTTCTACTTTGAACTTTCAGGCATGCTTTTCCTTTACCCTCTTTTTAAAAAAATTTTTTTTATTTTGTAGGTGAAGAACAAGTCCCTGATTTTGTCACTTTTCTTTATCAAATAACCAGAGGAATTGCAGCAAGGAGTTATGGACTAAATGTGGCTAAACTAGCAGATGTTCCTGGAGAAATTTTAAAGAAAGCAGCTAGCAAGTCAAAAGAGTTAGAAGGATTAGTCAACATGAAGAGGTCAGAATGATTATGTTGCATTTTTTTTGGTTTATAATGAAACCTTCCAATTGTCCAAGGAAGAGAAGTGTCCTATAAATGAATGGCAGATTTAACTTTAAGCATTTCTTCAAATATTCTGAAACATTTCATTAAAATAAAATGAAAACAGATCTTTGAAAAGCTCATGTGAATTCGGTCTGCCTTCTCTACTCAGATCTTTATCTGTTGAGTTGCTAAATTGGTTTTTCAGTCATTTTTCTAAAGAACTAAGTTTACTCCTTACTGTGTGCCAACACACTGGTTGCTTAAAGCATTCAATTATACAACAAATTACTAAAAGAAACCATGACATTTAAAACCTTTAGCGTACTTCCTTTACCCATATACTGCATTCAGAAAATAAGAATTCTGTCAGGACATGAATGAAAATAATAGTATTATGTAACTATGTAATTATAGTCAGAATCCCCATATCACTTCTTTTGTGGATTGTTTGTGACAAAGATTTCATTCTAAATCACCTGCAGGGCACCTGGGTAGATCAGTTGGCTGAGTGTCCAACTCTTGATCTCAGCTCAGGTCTTGATCTCAGGGTTGTGAATTCAAGCCCCATGATGGGGTCCACACTGGGCGTAGAGTCTCTGTTAAAAAACAAAACAAAACAAAAACCCAGATTTATTGGGATATCTGTGTGGCACAGTCAGTTAAGCATCCAGCTCTTCGTGTCAGCTCCAGTCATGATCTCAGGGTTGTGAGACTGAGCCCCCTGCACTCAGTGGAGAGTCTGCCTAAAGACACTCTCTCCCTCTCCCTCTGCCCTTCCCCCCTGCTCTCGCTCACTCTCTCTCCTCTGTTTGTCTCTCAGATGAACAAATATATCTTTAAACTGCCTTCTTTCTGTCACTTAGAATGCCTATGTGAATACATTCTGTTTTACCCTTGATATCCAGTCAGTATGTAGTCAGTGTATTAACTAATCTTATCTATATCTGAGGTCTGCTTTGGAAGAAAGATATTCCTAGAAAAATACCAAATTAAAAAATAATAAATTATAGCTTTTACCCCCCCCATACAAGATTATATCATAAAAGGACATAAGCTCCTCATCCATCCCCTGTCCCACTCCTGCACTACCTGGAATATCAGCTATGCCTAGGGCAGGACATCACCGCCCTGGTTGATGAGTTGTGGCCACGAGGGAACAGATTGTTGGTCAAACAGAAAATCTTGGCCAGTCTCCATACTACAAGAAAAATTTTTAGTCCTAGAAATCCTTACCAAATTTAAATACTGAAGTAGCAATACGTAATATTAGTTAAATAATTACCAGCTTGTACACTGAAGTACAGTTCTGCAACCAGCTTCTCCATTTCTTTCTTCTTGTGGTTCTGGCCTTGCTGCTCTCTACTTCGCAGGGGTAGGTGGTGGTTGAGCAAGTCCAAAGTGCTGGAATGCTGTAAATGGCATGACATGTAGCTTCCTCTGTCGGCATTCTCTTTGGGATCATTCCCACAATGCCAAATTAGAAAAGGAATTATTTATGAGAGTTCAAAAATAAGCCCTTAGTTCTCTGCAAAATCCAAAGGCAAATGTAAATCTCCTTTTGTTATCTTATTATTATTTTTCTTCTTCCCTAGAGAAACTAGAGTAAAACTTTACTACAAAGGGATATATATATATTTATAATATATAGATGAGATGGCAATAAAATATGGTAGTTTATACTTATTGCTGCTATATAGCCTATATAATAGCAAGAGCAGTAAAATTCACAGGTTATGATGTTTTAACTCTTCCAACTAGTGTGTGACATTTTGAAATCTATTATCTTGACAAGACAGAGAATTGTCAAAAGAACTTGCCTTAGGGTAGAATCTGATTGTTTATTAAGATGCTATATTCATTATTTTTACCTTTTTACTGAAAGTGCTTATCACATCAGTTCATTGGTGACATCAGAGAACCCAAAAGGAATCTTGTACATTTATGTGGGTTTGTGATAAGAGCTGGTATTTATTGAATGCTTACTGTGCAGAGAAACCACTCTACACAGTCATTTGCAGCAGCCCAGATAGGTGCCGGTTACTGTTCCTACCGCTTTACCTATACTCACCCAATCCTTGTGAGATAAAGGTACTGGCATTATCCCCCCATCATAGTGGGAAAAATGGGGCCAGGCGAGGGTTGGAAATCGACCCGGAAGTCATGGTCCCATCCTAGTTAGTGGTGGAGCGGTAACTGGAATTCACCCAGGCTCCAGAGCCTAAACATTTAAGTGGTTGGTCTTCTACAGAAAAAGTAGCTCTATGTTATGTTGGCATTCTGCTCTTTCATTAGCTAGCTTCACTGTACTGGATCAGCTTTACTTTTTATCCTGTGAGCACACAAAACCTCTGGGCTGAGTTAGAAGGAGAAGAAGCTGAGTTCCCCCCTCCTTGGGGGTAGTAGTGGCAGTCAGCCACCTTAGTCCTTCATAACTGTGTCACCAGAAGGCTGATGCTGATGCAGAGTCCAAACCACAGAGCCCCGTCTGGTATTCTAAGTCATTGGCCTTTTTTTTAAGGATGTATTTATTTGAAAGAGAGCACACGAGCAGGAGGAGCAGAGGGAGAGAGTATCTCAAACAGACCCTGTACCTAGCACGGAGCCCAGCATGGCACTCGATCTCAACAACCCTGAGATCATGACCCAAGTTGAAACCAAGAGCCAGATGATTGACCACCTGCACCAACGAGGGGCCCCTATCTTAGACCTTGTATAGTTTTCGGTGAAATGTATTGTACTCCAACAATTTCATTTATAAAATAAATCGTATTTTATTTTCTCTCCAGGAAAAGGCTTAAGTGTTTTGCAGAGTTATGGATGATAAATGATGCAAAAGACCTGCAAAAATGGAGAGACGAGTTTGAAATGGAAGAAATTTCAGGCTTTTCTTCTTGATTAAAACAAAGACAACATTTTTGGACGAAACATGGAGAATTAAAAATACCATCTGTACAAAACAACTCTCCAGTAACAGCCTACCCTTTTGTGATGTGAGCATAAAATCTGAACTGCGGTATATCCCCATGGGAAACAGACCTTTTGTGTAGAAAGTCTGCTCCAAGTTCTTTCATCCTGACTTAGAAACATATAAACACTTTTGAATATTGACTTCTGTTCTATAATTAGAAAGCTTCATGAATAGTAAACTTCACATAAAATTGGGTCTCCTAAATGAAGCCTAACATGAACTTTTAGAGGGTGATAGGGAAATTTAATTCATATTTTTATTCCCGTTCAGGTTAATTTGCCACTGAGTGAGATGTCTAGCGGAAATAAACCTTTTCATTTGAACTAAAGTAATTTTATAATGCCACCAGTTTATTCACTATGAACATAAGAATTTTTGATGAGAAATAGAAAAAGACTATCAGACTTTTAGAAAGTAGAGTATGGAAGGAATAAGATCATATGAAATTTGAAAAGTTAAATACTGTCACAGTTTTAAACAATTTAAGCATTATTGGATGAAATTATTTGTCGTTCATTCAAGTAATAAACATTTACTGACTATTTGCTATAAATAATTATTTTTTTTTCCTTGTTGAATGTTGGGTTTTTCAGCTATCTGGCAGTTGCTAGTTTTTAGGTTTAATTATGGAACCAAGGTTGCTGCTCCTCCCGAATATATAGAACTGAACTCATTTATTTTGGGTCTTTCTGTTAATTAGTATAGAAAATGTATGATCTCCTTGGTATCGAAGTATGTGTAGCTTTGTTGATAGTTAGCAGTATGCCCTCCCTGCATGTTTAGGTTGACATGTGTTTATCCGTGTCCCTGAGGTTTGGGGGGTTTTTTGGGGTTTTTTTGAGACTTTATTTATTTGACAGAGAGAAATGCAGCTAGAAAGGGAACACAAGCAGTGGGAGTGAGAGAGGGAGAAGCAGGCTTCCCGCAGAGCAGGGAGCCTGTTGCGGGGCTCGATCCTGGGATGCTGGGAACATGACCTGAGCCAAAGGCAGATGCTTAACAACTGAGCCACACAGGCGCCCCTCCCGGAGGTTTTAACAGCACTTACACCCTGACTTTTCATAGGCATGTGGTAGTGCTTGTGACTCTGTGATCTTGCAGAAAGTCTCTCCATCCTATTTCACACCCATTTGTCATTCCTGCTTGTTAAATGTCTTTGCCACATTTGACGGACATGTTTCAAACACCTTTAGTTTATTTCCTCCTGTGGTCCTGACTATGACGGCTGGACACAGGAGTCAATATAATCTCCCCAAGTTGAAGGGTGGCTGTACTTCTGAATCACTCACACTGTAGCCCTTTGATTCCTAGCCTTTCTGAAGCTAAGAGTATGATACCACTTGACTGATTCCACAATCCCTTCAAAAGTACTAACGCAGTGAAATCCTCAATACTGTCTCAAAAGAGAGTTTGCTATTGGGATTTACTATCTAAATTTTAAAAAAGAACAATACTTTTTAAATAGTATTTTAATACCCTGGATGATTATAAATGTTTTATATTCTCTCTAACAAGATTTTGGAGATAGTGCTGGAGCCTGTGGCAGGCCAGCAGGAAAAGCAGATGAATCCAGGAACGTCATGTCCAAGTGCACATTTCGGGCTGTCTCTGGCTTGGGCAGGCCAGCACCAACACTGAAACAGGTACGGGCTCCAGGAGCAGTGTGTCCAGGCAGTGGCAGTACACAGAGTCTGGCAGGCGACAGTGTGGACTATTACAAGGTCTTTCTTTACCATGCAGCCGCCTGTCAGCCAGCCAGTGTGCACGAGGTCAGGTCTGATTAGGAAAAGGCCAGCACTTTTGTACTGCATTTCCAAGCGAGGCGCCTTCCTGGCCAGGTCGCTGAGACACTGGAGGGAAAGTTGGTGCAGCATCCCAGTTAGGAAGAGAGCACAAAGGCCATGAAGACTGGCAGGGAAAATGCAATTGGTTGGGTACATACCGCAAATAACCAGACTGAGGGGCACAATTCTGATGTCTTCCAGATACTAATTTAATTTCCTTCTGCTAGATATCCAGAGGTAGAACTGGCTGGATCATGTGGTAGTTCTGTTTTTAATTTTTTGAGGAACTTCCATACTGTTTTTGCATAATGGCTGTATTAATTTATATTCCTACGAGTAGTGCACGAGAGTTCCTGTTCTCTACGTCCTCACCAACGCTGTTATAGCGCGGCTTTTTGATCATAACCATTCTAGCAGGTGTGAAGTGATATCTTATTGTGGCTTTGATTTGCATTTCCCTGATGATTACAGTCAGCTTTAGAACATTATCATTACTCTAAAAAAGAAACCTGTACTCATTAGCAGTCTCTTTCATTCCACCCCAAAATCCCTAGTCCTAGACAGCCATTAATCTGCTTTCTGTCTCTATGGATTTTCCTGTTTTGGACATCTCATATGAATGGAATCGTTACAATATATGGTCTTTTGTATTTGGCTTGTTCATTTTATTTTCCAGGTTCATTCATGTGGTGACAGGTAATGGTACTTCATTGCAAACTACTCTGCTTTCTGTACTTCATTTTATTGATCAGTTCATCAGCTGATGCACATTTGAGTTGTTCCCATTTTTTGGCTTCTATGAGAAATTCTGCTGTGAATGTTTTATGTGGCAGGACACACGGTGGTTTTTTCAAAGCTCTCCCAAATAATTCTAATGTGCAGTGAGGTTTGTGAGCCACTCTTCTCAGTGATGACAAATGGCTAAGCCATTTCTCGTTGGGTTGACAATTACTTGCTCCGTCTCTCCTCTGCTCTATCTGTCACTTAGGAGAAAGTATGGCATACTCTAGACTGCCCCCCCTCAATACTTATTTGTTGAAGGAGAAAAAAAAACCCAAACCCTTTCAGAGTAGAAACTCAAGGAAAAGACTCTTCTTTTCATAATCAAGATACCTGTTCACTAGGAAGTCAAGATCCATTAAAAAAGTATTACTACATCTTAAAATTAAAAAAAAAATTATTCTGACAGTTTATTCAAGTTTGAACCTGTGGTCATGGTTGGAGCAGTAATGAGGCTTGTGAAACAATGCCCACTGAATGAAGTCCAAAGTAAAGGCTAGATTGAAATCCAGTGTGGTACACAAATTAATGTTGACCTTTACGAAGTTCCAAAATCAATATTAATTACTGCTGGGCTGTGTAATTATAAAAGTGCTATTTGATGCTCTCTACCAAGGAGATGGGGAGAGAGAGAAAGAAACTTGAATTAATGCCATCTATGTTTTCTAACTTTACAATAAGGTCAGTTCCTCTTTGGAGCATTGTATAGTTGATATATATGATTATTGTTAGGTTTATTATGCCCTGAGAGCTATTACCATTAGGAGGATATCCTTTCTGCTTTAGTTGGGACATTCTTGGTCTATACTGGTTTTCCTGGCATAGTTCTTTTTTTGTTTGTTTGTTTGTTTGTTTAAGATTTTATTTATTTATTTGCCACAGAGAGAGAGAGCACAAGCCAGGGGAGAAGCAGGGCTCCCATCTGGGCAGGGAGCCCGACACAGGACTCGATCCCAGGACTCTGGGATGATGACCCAAGCTGAAGGCAGCTGCTTAAACTGACTGAGCCACCCAGGCGTCCCTTCTGGCATAGTTATTAAAAGTCTCTTTTACTCAACAAATGTCCCATTTTAGATAATACATTATATGTTACCCTAGTTATAGCTCCTACTTCATAGGCATACTTTTACCTATTTGATAGATTTTAAATAGCATCTTAAAAAATTCATTTTTTCTTATTGTATGAACTTTTTATATCAAAGACCCACCAATTGTTTTTTCTGTTCGCAATAAATGCTTTATATTGTGGCATTTAGAAAATATGATTCTCTGCTAATGTTACAACTATATTTCATAATCTATTTTAGAGAGGGTGAGCGGGCAGAGGGGCAGAGGGAGAGAGGGAGGGGTGGGGAAGCCGATTCCCTATGTGGAGCCCGAGGCAGGGCTCTGTCTCATGAACCTGAGATCAAGAGTCAGCCATGTGACCAACTGAGCCACCCAGGCAGCCCCCCTAGTCTACTGTTGAGACTGCATCCCTGAAGATTACTTGTCATCTTCCCTGTTTCAGTGACATCATGGTGAAGAATGTGCACCGACATGACTTTGTAAGACACACAGCAGGGCTGTCTTGCAGAAAGAATTAATTGAATTTGGAAGGAAGAATCTTTTCTCAGGTTGTTTTGTCCTTTGCTCAAATCCTCCCTTCATTGCCTTTGACTGTATCCTCTTTTTTTTCTTTTTTTTCTTTCTTTTTTCTTTTCTTTCTTTCTTTTTCTTTTTTTTTTTGACATTCAGAACAGTTTATTTTACTTCTTTTTATTAAACCCTACTTCCCTGAATCTCACTCACTGGATTGGGCATGTGCTTCCCTCTATCAGAATCACCTAAGGAGTTTTTCAAAGGCATATTTCTAGGCACCACTCTCACTCTACTAAACCGGAATCTTTAAGGTTGGGACATGGAAATGTCAGTCGATGTTAATTACTGTCCTCATCTCTTCTCCATTTTCTCTCCCTTTTTCCTTTCTCACCTCTCCCACCATGTTAGAATCTTGTCTCCAAAGCCATTTGCTAAAAATCATGTTTCTTAGATCTTCACTCCTTTATGAGATTCTGTCTGACTCGGTAGGTCTGGCTTGGAGCCCAGGAACTTTATTATTTGTAAAACAGACTTTATTTTTTAGGACAGTTTTAGGCTGAGAGCGAAGTTGAGCTGAAAGGACAGAGATCCTCTGTACTCTCTGCCCCGCCCCCAAGCACTGCCTCCTCTGCAGTCAGCATCCCTCGCCAGAGTGGTCTATCTGTTAGAACTGATGACCTACATTGGCCCTTCATTTTCACTTAAAGCATATAGTATATACTTTAGAGTTCATTCTTGATGCTCTACACTCTGTGGATTTGGACAAATGCATAGTGGCATGTATCTACCATTGCACTATCACCCAGAACAGTTTCCCTGCCCAAAAAGTCCTCTGTAGTCCTCCGGTTTCACCCTTCCTCTCTTCTGACCACAGGCAACCACTGATCTTTTGACTCTCTATAGTTTTGCCTTTCCCAGAATGTTACACACTTGAGATCATACAGCCTTTACAGATCGACTCCTCTCAGTTAGTAATATGTGTTTTAAGTTCTTCCATGTTTTTCACAGCTTTACAGCTCATTTCTTCTTAGCACCAAATAATATCCCATTATCTGGGTGGACCACAGTTTATCCGTCTACCTGCTGGAGGACATTGTCATTGTTTCCAAATTTTAGCAATTAGGAATAAAGCTACTCTAAATAGCCACATGCAGGGTTTTGTGTGGACATAGTTTTCAGTTCATTTGGGTAAATACCAGAGTGCAATTGCTGAATCATATGGTAAGAGTATATTTAGTTGAGACTGCCAAAGTGTTTTCCAAAGTGGTCGTGCCATTTTGCATTTCTCCCAGCGTTCAGTGAGAATTCCTTTTACTCCTCATCATTGCCAGCATTTGGTGTTGTCAGTATTTTGGATTTGGGCCATTCTAATAGGCATTTAGTAGAATCTCTTCGTTGAGCTTGCAGTTTTCCTTCTGACAGGATGCTGCATGTCTTTTCAAATGCTGATTTGCCACATGTATGTCTTTGGTGGGGTGTCTGTTCAGGCCCTCTGCTCATTTTTTTAATTGGGTTCATTTTCTTGTTGCATTTTAAGAGTTCTTTGCATATTTTGGATAACAGTCCTTTTATCAGATGTGTCTTTTGCAAATATTCTCACCCAGTCTGTGGCTTTTCTTCTCATTCTCTTGATTGTGTCTTGCAGAGCAGAAGTTTTTAATTTTAATGAAGTCTTCTCTCATGGTTGGTGCCTTCGGTGTTACATCTGAAAAGTCATTGGCACACCAAGATCATTTAGATTTTCTTTTATCTTCTGGGAGATTTATTGCTTTGCATTTTACATTTAGGTTTATGATCATCTGAGTTAATTTTTTTGAAGGGTGTAAGATCTATATCTAGATTTATTTTTTAAAATAGACTTTATTTTTAGAGCAGTTTTTTTGACAGAAAAGTTAAGCAGAAAGTACATAGAGAAAACTTTATTTTGTTTCGTTTTGTTTTTTGTTTAAAGATTTTTATTTATTTATTTGACAGAGAGAAACACAGCTAGAGAGAGAACCCAAGCAGGGGGAGTGAGACAGGAAGAAGCAGGCTTCCCATTGAGCAGGGAGCCCGATTCAGGGCTCAATGCTGGGACTCTGGGACCATGACCTGAGCTGAAGGCAGACACTTGACGATTGAGCCACCCAGGTGCCCCCCCAAATGCAACTTTAATTGTTTGCTTTTGCCTGAGACTCCCTTAAAAAGAAACCCAACAAGTTTGGAGAAGTTAAAGGCCCAATGTTATTTGCAAAAGTGGCTTCTTCTGATGAAGGAGAATTTGAGGCATGATGGCCATGCTTCTTGAAACTCAATTCTTTGTTCTTTAAAATAAAGTTTTTGGGTTGTGTGTGTGTGTGTGTGTGTGTGTGTGTGTGTGTGTTTTAGCTCTTGTAATCTAAAGGAGTGTCTATGGAGAGCATGCACGAGTCCTTAAACTATTCATAAGCTTTTGCTAAAATGGTATTCTAACAATAGTATGTCATTCAAATAATGATAATATTTCATGATATTCTAAATAATCGAACTCATGTGTAGAATAATCAAGAGAGGAGCCAATGAAAGTGTTCCCAAGCACCATCTCTGTTTTATGACCTTGAACAATACAGATTTCCAGCAGTCAGGGGCTTTGCTATCCATACACAAGCTAGAGTCTAAGATGTTCTTTCACTGTAGGTACAAAAACATGGTGGCCTTAGTCAGAAATCACCCCAAGAACCAGGGTGCCTGGGTGGCTCGGTCAGTTAAGCATCTGCCTTCAGCTCAGGTCATGATCTCTGGGTCCTGGGATCGAGCCCCACATTGAGATCCCTGCTCAGCGGGGAGTCTGCTTCTCCTTCTCACTCTCCATCTGTGCATGCTCTCTCACTCTCAAATAAATAAATAAATAAAAACCTTAAAAAAAGAAAAAAGCAAATGACACTACAGACAAAGGGCTGGTATCCAAGATCTATAAAGAACTACTCAAACTCAACACCCAAAAAGAAGATGAACACATCAAAAAATGGGCAAGAGACATGAAGAGGCACTTCTCCATAGAAGATATACAAACGGCTAACAGACATATGAAAAAATGTTCAGCGTCACTAGCTACCAGGGAAATTCAAATCAAAACCACACTGAGATACCACCTTACACCAGTCAGAATGGCCAAAATTAACAAGACAGAAAACAACAAGTGTTGGAGAGGCTGCGGAGAAAGGGGAACCCTCTTACACTGTTGGTGGGAATGTAAACTGGTGCAGCCGCTTTGGAAAACAGTGTGGAGATTCCTTAGAAAATTGAAAATAGAGCTACCCTATGACCCTGCAATTGCACTACTGGGCATTTACCCCAAAGATACGGATGTAGTGAAAAGAAGGGCCATATGCACCCCAATGTTCATTGCAGCAATGGCCACAATCGCCAAACTGTGGAAAGAGCCAAGGTGCCCATCAACAGATAATGGATAAAGAAGATATGGTACATATATACAATGGAGTACTATGCCTCCATCAGGAAGGATGAATATCCAACTTTTGTAGCAACATGGACTGGACTGGAAGAGATTATGCTGAGTGAAATAAGCCAAGAAGAGAAAGTCAAGTATCGCATGGTTTCACTTAACTTGCAGTGCATGAGGGGTAACCTGGAGGACAGTGGGAGAAGGAAAGGAAATGGGAAGTAGGGTAAGTCACGGAGAGAAAGGAAACAAGAGAGACTTTGGACACAGAAACAAGCTGAGGGACTTGGAGGGGGGGATGGAGGGATAGGAGAGCCTGGTGGTGGGTACTGGGGACACCTATTGCGTGGAGCACTGGGTGTGGGGAATGGGGAATGAATCTTGGAACACTGGAAAAAAAAATTTTAAGTAACAATAAAAAAAAAAAAAGGAAGGAAGAAATTAGCCCAAGAATTGACTCACAATTTTGTAAGCCACAGGTAAACGGGTCCCTATGTAAATTAATGCTGGTCGGCAGTGGTGTAGCCTACTTGCAGTATTAATGCTCCCGGAACGATCACTCCTATGTCAAATAGAAACCTTGGAGTAAAGTGTGAATTAAAAAGCTTTTGAGTCAGTGTTCTCTTACACTGACAAAGCGCAATTTCTTATTTATGGGGAGGAACAAGTTGAAAACATTAACTTTTCTATGGAGGTAAGTACCAGAGACTGCAAGACATCTGGTTTAAATATGAAAATACATTTATTAGTGGCAGGTGAATATAGGTGACCAATTTCAAGGCACCTAAATATATTCAGGTAATTAAGTTACTAGCCCCAAAACAGAAGAAATAAAATGTTACATAAATGCCCAACCACAGTTAAGATCTTTTAAAATTAAAATGATTCCTTTGGAATAGCGATTTATCATAAACTTAATGATCTGTGCATAAACGAATAATTCCAAACTGAGTTAATAGTGGTAGACTCTTCCTTTAAGTTGCAAGAGCAGAAAGACACCTAAGGAAATACGAAAAGTAAGGAAAAACAGCAGCTTAACTTGAGCTAATAGAAGATGATAAGTTGGAATTATTTTCAGAACGTAGCATATAGAGTTCTGTTTCTTTTATTTGTCACTTCATCAGCAATGGGCTTCTGTTTCTCCCTACTTGGCGGCTGTTCATCATTTCAGTGAATCAGCTTTTCTCTGTCTTTGTTTCTGCTGCTTCTGACTTACCCTCTGCTCTGTTTTCTCTCTTTTCTGTGGCCTCTAATTTCCCATCACTTAAACTTACTGCCTTTTCTCCAGGGATATTCACTTCTATCCCTTCTCCCAGTTTCTTACTTACTTTGTTGTTCAGCCATCCCAAGAAGGCAGACTTGAATGGCTCAGTGTGTCATGATTAACCCTGTTGGGTAGCTTGGGCTTGGGCCACCTCATGGGCAGCAGACTGGCCTGAAAAGTAACAACGCTTGGATCAAACAGCCACTCTGTTCAATCAGTTCCTCCAGAAGGCAATTTCACTTTATTCAGAAGCTTGGCAGCAACTTTGAGCACCAGTGCAGGTAATTGATCTGGTTTCATGAAAGTGCTGGGTGTTTGCACAGTATTTGAGTACACTGGGCCTCATAGAAATAAAGAACTGTACGGGTTCATCCTAGCTGGAGCAGTATACCCACATACCCATCTGAATTAGGGAAATACCTGAATTACAGAACATTTTGCATAATCTGTAGATTGAGTAACATCTTAAATTTGAAGGGAAATTACTAAAAGATAAATTTTTTTTTAAGATTTTATTTATTTATTTGACAAAGAGAAACACAGCCAGAGAGGGAACACAAGCAGAGGGACTGAGAGAGGGAGAAGCAGGCTTCCCGCCAAGCAGGAAGCCCGATGTGGGGCTCGATCCTGGGTCTCCGGGATCATGACCTGAGCTGAAGGCAGTTGCTTAACCAACTGAGCCACCCAGGTGCCCCTAAAAGATAACAATTTTTGATTGGTATAAATAAATAGAAGAAGTGCTCTTTCATTTACCATGCTTCAAACTTGATGAAATCTTAGGGTTTCCATGAATTGTTAAAGTCTTTAAATGATGAATGCAGAGTTAGTGTTAAAATGTTTATAAAATGATATAGAAAACTTTTTACAATTTCTGGGGGAATGAAATAAAACTAGATACCACTGGTAATAAATGTACTAATAAGGACAGATCCTTATACTCTTATTTAAGATTAAATCTTCTGAGAAGTTACAGAAGGAAATTCTGATGGGACACAAATAGCAGAGTTTTTTCTTCTTGGTAAATAACAATCCTCTCAAATCCCACAACTGGGAAAGTGTTATAAAGGTCCAGTACTTTTTGGTTTTACCTGAGTTCTAAATTCTCTTGTTTAAATATAGATGTATGAATTGTACTAGAAGACTTGGAGTATACAGTTTATTCGTTGGCTCCATTACATAGACTGAGCAGGTTATCATTGAAATTTTGACTAAAGATCTAGATGAAAGAGAATATATTCCTGTCCCAGGGATGGCAGAAACTGCTGGTGTTCATATTCCCCCCAAGTAGAGAAGTGAGAAGTACTCATCAACTCTGGACTGTCACCCCTAAAGAAGCAAGATTGCTCTGCACGTGGCTGTGTGAATTGATGGTTAAAAGGTCCATTGAATGTGTCTATCCCTTCTTTCTCTGTTTCACCACGCTGTTTCCCCTTGGCCTCCTTTTAGTGAGTAATGCATAACCTCCTGAGTGATGCTCTTTGCTCCTGTCTGCAGTCATTACCCTTACATGCCAGCTGCCATTCCTCTACCTTTTCTTATTGTCTCAGATCTGTGATGGTTACTTTACTAAAATGCTTTGCCCCCTGACTTCTCAGTGAGTGAACTTACTGAACTTACAGCTTTTGGGTAGAAAGGGGCTCTTGGAATTCAGCCACTGAGTCTTTGTTGCCTTGGGGGAGTGGTGTGTGTATCAGTGAGTATTGTTTTTACCAAGAGGAACATCCAAATGGGAACCAGAAAGACCATTTTTCACGACATCTAGTATTCATTATAATAGGAGGAAAGAAAAGTTGTTCACTGAGCTCAAGATTTCTACCTGAAATGATGATATGCAGAAATAGCACTAAGCAGCATTTACTTTGGCTCCAAAGACAATCCTCTAATTATGACTTGCATATTAAAACATGAGTGATGGGGCACCTGGGTGGCTCAGTCAGTTAAGCTTTTTTGCCTTTGGTTCAGGTCATGATCCCAGGATCCTGGGATTGAGCCCTGCATTGGGCTCCTTGCTCAGTGGGAGTCTGCTTCTCCCTCTCCCTTCCACTCCTCCTGCTTGTTCTTTCTCTCTCTTTCAAATAAATAAAATATTTATGAGTAACTTAAATAAAATGCGAATGAATGATGAATGTGCATACAACTAAGGTTCCATGGATCAGTGCAAAGAGCACTGGACAGAGTTAACAAACCATTCCTGGTGCTGGCCCTGCCCCTTACTATCTTTTAAAAAGTCATATGAAATATAAAAATGTCAACAACTCACAAGAAAACCCAACCTCAAGATGGCTTAAATATTAAGTTATTTTTTATTTTTAATTTTTTTTTAAAGATTTTATTTATTTGACAGAGAGATCACAAGTAGGCAGAGAGGCAGGCATAGAGCCCGATGAGGGCCTCAATCCCAGGACCCTGAGATCATGACTTGAGCTGAAGGCAGAGGCTTAACCCACTGAGACACCCAGGCACCCTCAAATGTGAAATAAATCAGACAATGTCTTTAAAGTGGCTAGTATAGTCAAAGTCCAAGAAGTAGGAGACAGCACTTTTTAATGTAAAGGCAGAAATTCTCTGTAGAGAAATAGAAGCTATAAGAAAGAACCATGGGAACAATGGAGGATGGAGAGTTGTTTAATGGGTGTAGTTGTTAATGGGTAATTTGCAAGATAAAAAGTTCTGAATGTTGGTGCCACGACAATGTGAATGTATTTGACACTACTGAACTGTACTTCTTTCTTTTTTTTTTTTTTTAAGACTTTATTTTATTTATTTGACAGAGAGAAACACAGCCAGAGAGGGAACACAAGCAAGGGGAGTGAGAGAGGGAGAAGCAGGCTTCCTGCTGAGCAGCCAGCCTGATGTGGGGCTCAATCCCGGGTCTCTGGGATCATGACCTGAGCCGAAGGCAGTCACTTAACCAACTGAGCCACCCAGGCACCCCCTGAACTGTACTTCTAAAAAATGGCTAAGATGATAAATTTAATGTGTAAATTTTTTTTTAAAAAAAGGAATAAATCGTTATGTACTTAGCTAGGAATATATGCATAATATATTTCCAAGTAGAAATAAAGGATGTTTCAGAGTGGGGGAGAACCAAGTGGATATGTACAAACTGAGAACTACACTTGTCTTAGGGAGCACTGAGTAATATATACCTGAAACTAATATAATGCTGACTGTTAACTACACTGGAATTAAATATGACATACATGTATTTGGAGTCCCAGAAAGAAAGGAGAAGAGGATTGTGAATTTCTCATCAGAAATCATGGAAAATAGAAAGAAGTGGAACAACGTTTTTTTTTTACAACAACGTATTTTAAATGCTGAAAGAAAAATGTCAACCCAGATTTCTGTATTTTGTAAAAATATTACTCAATAATGAAGGCAAAATAAAGACTTTTTCAGATGAAGGGAAATGAAGAAAATTTGTTATCAGTACACCTGCTATATAGAAAATGCTAAAGGAAGTTCTTCAAGTCTCAGGGAAATGATACAGAGGGAAACTTGAAATTTGAGGAATACAGAGGAACAGAAATAGCAAATATATGTGTAAATATAATACTGTTCTACTCCTCTTGAGTTCCTTAAAATATATAAAATGGTTATGAGAAAATAATATGACATCAAATGGTAGCATTTTTAGTGGATATAGATGTAACATATAACTACAACATGAAGTGTGTAATGTAAAGGGGCCTATGTGACTGAAAGTTTCCTACATTTTATTTGGAATAAATAAATATTAATAAGTAGATTATAAAACCAGCATATTTTAATCCTTAGAGCAGTCATTATAAATATTATGCAAAGTATAGAGTTTAAAAAGCCAAGAGATAAGTTAAAATAGAAAAGTAAAATATATTTAGATAATTCTAAAGAAACCAGAAAAGGAAAAACAGAAAAAGGAAGGAAAAGGAGAAACTGAAAGATTAAAATTATAGGTCCAACCATGTCAACAGTTACATTAAATGGAAACGTTCTGGAAACACCAATTAAAAATCAGTTTATCATTTTGGTTAAAAGTAAAGAACCAGTTATATGCTAGCTACATGAAGTCCACTTTAAATAATATTTAGCTAAAGAGTAGAAAGATGGAAAAAGACAGCATGCAGAGACTAACCAAGGGAATTCAGAGTAGCCGTAGTAATCAGACAAAATAGACTTCAGAACAAAGAAAATTAACAAATATCAAGAATTAAATATGTAATTTAATGACAAAATTGCCAATTCACTAAGAAGGTAACAATTCTGAATTGTATGCAACCTAACAACTGAGCTTCAAAATAAATAAAACAAAAAAAATGATAGAACTAAGAGGAGAAAATAGAGAAATCCACAATTACAGATGGAAACTCCAGCATTCCTTTCAGTAATCAATAAAGCAAGTATACCAAGAATCAGTAAGAATGTAGAAGACCTGAATGGTAACATCAACCAACTTGATCTGATTTACTTTATGGAATGTTCCACCCCCAAACAGCAGAATATACATTCTGTTTGAGCATACACGTAAGTATGGACCATGATAGGCATATCCGTGGTCATAAAACCTTAACAAATTTAAAAGAATTAAAAGAATACAAAATATATTCTCATTAAAATGGAATACTAGAAATCAGTAAAAAATTCCCCTAAATATATGGGTGTTAACACACTTCTAAATAATCCATAGACCAAAGAGAAAGTCCCAAGGAAAATGAAAAAATATTTTGAAATGACTAAACTGCTGAAGCAGTACCGTTAGGGAAATTTATAGCATTGAAAGCTTATATTAGAAAAGAAATCAATAGTCTAAGCTTCCACTTTAAGGAAGTAGAAAAAGTGAAAAGAACCAGAGCAAACAAAAGAAAGGAAACAACAGAAATAAAACCAAAAGCTAGTTCTATGAAAAAGTCAACAAGGGGCGCCTGGGTGGCTCAGTTGGTTAGGCTACTGCCTTCGGCTCAGGTCATGATCCCGGAGACCCGGGATCCGAGTCCCGCATCAGGCTCTCTGCTCGGCAGGAAGCCTGCTTCTCCCTCTCTCACTCCCCCTGCTTGTGTTCCCTCTCTAGCTATGTTTCTCTCTGTCAAATAAATAAAATCTTTAAAAAAAAAGAAAAAAGAAAAAAGAAAAAGTCAACAAAACTGATAAATTTCTAACCAGGCTAATCAACAAAAAAAGACACAAAATATCAAAAAGATATAATAGCAGTATAGGCCACACAAACGTTGAAAGGGTGGAAAATATAGAAATTCTATGAACAACTCTATGCACATGAAGTTCAATAATTTAGATTAAGTGGACCACTTTCTTGAAAGACATAAATGACTGAAACTCACATAAGAAGAAACACATAATCTGAATAACCTATATCCCTTAATGGAATTAAACTTGTAGTTAAAAACCTTCTAACAAAGCAAATTACAGGTCCAGATTTAAGGAAGACATAATATCAATTCTACACAATCCTCACCAGAAAACAGAAGAGGAAGAGATAATTCCCAACTCATTTTGAGAGCCAGCATTACCCCAGTACCAAAATCAGAGAAAGACATTTCAAAGATGAGACCAGTATCTTGAACAAAGACAAAAAGATCCTGAACAAGATATTAGCAAATTGAATAAGAGTAAAATGCATCAAAACCAAGTGGGATTTATCCCAGGAATGTGTGTCTTGAACCACTTTTGGAAATCAATCAATGTAATCTAACATCTGAACAGACTAAAATATAAAAACATATCAATAGATGCAGAAGATGCACTTAAAATTCAACATCCATTCTTTACTAAAATAAAAACAAAAAGCCCTCATCCAACTGGGAATATAATAATTTCCTTAAATTGATAAAGGACAGCTATAAAAAACTGATAGCATCATTTTTAATGGTGAGAGACCAAATGCTTTTTCCTAATTTGGGGAAGAAGACAAGAATGTCTGCTCTCAGCATTTCTATTTCACATCATAAGTCCTGGCCAGCATAATAAGGCAAGAAACAAATAAGAGACACTACAGAATGCAAAGGAGAAAACAAAACTTTCTCTGTTCACAAACGATATGATTATGTAGAAAATACAAAGGAATCTACAAAAAAGCTGCTAGAACTAATTAGTGTAGAAAATACAAAGGAATCTACAAAAAGCTGCTAGAACTAATTAGTGTGGTTACCATGGAAGATACACAGTTAACATAAAAATCAATCACACCGCTATGTATTAATTGCAATTTGAAAGTCAAAAAAAATTAAGTACTATTTTGTAGTCCTTCAAAATGAAATACTTGGGCTTAAATTTAACAAAATCTCTGAAGAATTTTTATGTTCAAAACTGGAAATACTAATTAAGGAAATAAAAGAAAACCTAAATAAATGAAGATACTCATGGTATAGAACACTCAATACAATTAAGATGTCAATTTTTCCTAAGTGATTTAGTTTTAGTGAATTCTAACCCAAGTCCCAACAAGATTGTTTTAAAATTTATTTGAAAAGGCAAAATAGGGGCACCTGGGTGGCTCAGTTGGTTAAGCGACTGCTTTCAGCTCAGGTCATGATCCCAGAGTCCTGGGATCAAGACCCACATCAGGCTCCCTGTTCAGCAGGAAGCCTGCTTCTCCCTCTTCCACTCCCCCTGCTTGTGTTCCCTCTCTTGCTATGTCTCTCTCTGTCAAATAAATGAAATCACAAAGAACAGAAAAGTTCATCTTACTGGATTTTAAGACTTACTCTAAAGGTACAATAATCAAGACCATGTGACATTAATAAAAAGCATAATAACATAGATAGTGGGATAGAACAGAGTGCAAAAATAAAGCCACACAAATATGGTTAATTGATTTTTGACAAAAGAGAATGACAGTTCTTTGGAGAAAAGATAGTCTTTTCAATAAATGATGTTGGAGCAATTGGACATCCATAGGTAAAAGAATGAACCTGACCTCTACCTCACTTCTGGTATAAAAATATACTTGTGGGTGTCTGGGTAGCTTAGTTGGTTAAGCAACTGACTCTTGATTTCGGCTCAGGACATGATCTCAGGGTCATGAGATTGAGCCCTGCATCGAAATCATGCTCGGTGTGGAGCCTGTTTAGGATTCTGTCTCCTTTTCCCTTCTCCCTGTACCACCTCGTTCCCTCTCTCTAAAAAAAAAAAAACAACCAAGCAAACAAACAAAAAAAAACCCAGAAAATTAATTAAACTCAAAAGTACCAGTAGACCTACATATATAATGTAAAACTATAGAAAGAAAATACAAGGAGAAGATTTTCATGACTTTGAATTAGGCAAAGAGTTTTTAGGTATGACACCAAATACAACCCATTTTAAAAATAAGTGAACCTTAAATGTAAACAAACAGACAAACAACAACAACAAAAAAAACCTTTTGACCCACAAAATACTCTGTGAGAGAATGGAAGATCAGCTGTAGACTGGCAAAAAATATTTTCGAATCACATACTTAACAAAGGATTCAACCACAATATATAAAGAACTCTCAAAACTTAGCAATAAGGAAAAAACTCAGTGCAAGAATGGACAACATATTCGAATAGACATGTCACCAAAGAAGACATATGAATGACGAAGAGAACATAAAATGCACAATGTTGTTAGTTACAAGAGAAATGTAGATTAAAGCCACAATGCAATACCACTACACATCTATTAGAATGTCTTAAAACACAAATAACTGATAATACCAAATGCTGGTGAGAATGTGGAGTAACTGGAATTCTTATACATTGCTGGTGGAAGTGCAAAATGGTACAGCTGTTTTTGGAGCACCTGAGTGCCTCAGCTGGTTAAGCATCCAACTCTTGATTTCAGCTCAGGTCATGATCTCAGAGTCATGAGATTGAGCCCAGTGTAGGAATCCGCACTGGGTGTAGAGCCTTCTTAGGATTCCGTCTCTCTCTGCCCCTCCCCCTGCTCTCATGTGCAAGCGTGTGCACACTCACCCTTGCACACATGTACCCCCCCCCCGAAAAAATAATGGTACATCTGCTTTGGAAAATAGGCAGTTTATATTAAAGTTAATACACAGTTTCCATAAAATTTAGCACTCCCACTCTAAGCTGTTTACCTTAAAGAAACAAAAGTTTATATTCATACAATAACTCATACGTTATTGTTTATAAGAGCATTATTCATAACCAAAGAAGTCAAGGATCTATACTCGAAGAACTACAGAACACTCATGAAAGAAATTGAAGAAGACACAAAAAGATGGAAGAGCATTCCATGCTCATGGATCGGAAGAATAAACATTGTCAAAATGTCTATACTGCCCAGAGCAATCTATACTTTCAATGCCATTCCGATCAAAATTCCACCAACATTCTTCAAA
>PITA01006775.1:0-64914 GCA_004023965.1 Spilogale gracilis
TCGCCAAACTGTGGAAAGAGCCAAGGTGCCCATCAACAGATGAATGGATAAAGAAGATGTGGTACATATATACAATGGAATACTATGCCTCCATCAGAAAGGATGAATATCCAACTTTTGTAGCAACATGGACTGGACTGGAAGAGATTATGCTGAGTGAAATAAGCCAAGAAGAGAAAGTCAAGTATTGCATGGTTTTACTTACTTGCGGTGCATGAGGGGCAAACTGGAGGACAGTGGGAGAAGGAAAGCTAATGGGAACTAGGGTAATCCAGGGAGGGAAACGAAACAACATTGACTTTGGACACAGAAACAAACTGAGGGACTTGGAGGGAGGGGGGTGGAGGGATGGGAGAGCCTGGTGGTAGATACTGGGGACACCTAAAGCATGGAGCACTGGGTGTGGGGAATGGGGAATGAATCTTGAAACACTGGAAAAAAAAAAAACTTCAGTAACAATAAAAAAAAAAAAAAAGAGTTGGGAAAATGTACTCAGTGGAGCAAACTGTGAGTCACTGAAACTTGTTTCTCATTTAGGAGTGAAGATTCCAGAAACTTTTTCACTACCAGGTAAACAGTGGTGGACATACGGGAGAGGAAGCGGGCAATTTGGAAGGTATAGTTATAGCTGTCACCTTTAGATAATGCAGGGGAGCCTAAGTACTTTGCACATGATCACGTAAGTGAATAAAGGACCCACGTCTCTTAGGACCTAGTACTTGTGGTTCTTTAAGTGTTTTTCCAGTTTTATTTTACCATGGCAGATATAACTTGCCTATCACATATAAGCATGAAAATGTTAAATAGGTATTTAAACAGTGTGAGGCTGTTGCTGAGGACAAGGCTGTCAGGGGCCTTGATCTTCTGTGGCCAGAGAAACTGAACAGTAATTTCTGTCAAGTTCCTCAGAAGGGGCTCAGAACTTTTGCTTATAGAGGAAGAAAAAGGTCCTTAAACTTAATTTTTTTCCTGGGACAAAGAGAAGTAAACTTTTTAAAAGTCGACAAAATTTACAAGAGAGCTATGGGTACTAATAATACTTCTCTGCCTCAGAATTGTTATCTTTCAATTATGGTAATACTTGTCATGCTTAATGGGGATATCTGTAAGGACTAGAAAAACAAAATCTCAGGGCACAAGCCCCCATTTAATTCTTAAATCCTTTCTCCTGAGTTCATGTATTATTTGAAAATAATTTTTGGTCTGTCTTCTTATTATGGAATGAATAGCATGGCGCTGAGCTTTGCCTAACATCTCTGTCTGTGGAAAGAGCACAGTGCTGTGTACAGAAACAGCATATTCACAGTTCATCGCCTAATCACAGATACGGGCCCAGAGAGAAGGTCCAGCAACTCTTTTACATTCACCCGGATTTGCCTTGTTGGGCCACGTGTTTATTTGCTCACAACTTTAAAGTGAACCTCTAACAACAGTGATGACTCATCTTGTGTGTCTACAACTCTTCAGCTCAGTGACCTGAGTTTGCACAGTGTTCTCATTGGCTCCCCCGAGGCCCAGTGGTTATTTGAAAGGCAGCCACTGAGCCAGGTAGGGAATGAACATAGGCTGTGTAGAAAGACCCAGGTTCATTAAGTCTCTTCTGTGCCCTATTCCTCTGGGTAACTTTATATAAGTTATTTCAGTTTTCTTTGCTTCTGCTTCCGAATCTGTAAAATGAAGAAAATATTGTCTTGCAGCACTGATTAAAGTCCTAATGAGATAAAGTCTGGCAAAATGAATGATTGTTTAAAGTAATAATAAATGGTAGTTGTCTTTATTATTATCTGAAATTCTTTCTCTTTTAGGAATTCAAGTGGTACAGCTGGATGAAAAACCTGGTAATACATTTTTTATTGGGGGTGGAGGTATCATGGTTTTCTGGGTTCTTTACCTTCTCATTCAGTTAGCTCAGTCTTAAGAGGGCAATGGAGAACAAACACCTGGGCTGGTACAGCTTCTGATATTCCAGTATGCAAGCCAGAAGTAGTAAATGTTGAGAAACCAGTGAGAGCAGCAGACCGCTATTATGGCTCTCTGGGCTAAGCAAAGAAAAAGTTGGCTTGTAGCTGGAACACTTGGCTTCCAGCTGCAGGGGTCTATTCCAGAATGGGACAGTTCTCAAGGCAAGATGGCTACTGTGAGGAAATCTGTAGTAATTGGAACAGGGTCTCAAAGAGCTGTGTATGGGAACCCTACAGCATGAGACCAGTCATTCTATGTTCCTCACTGCATTCACCATGTCCTCCAATAAATAAGCCACTAGGTTTTACTGGGAATGTTTTGTATTGTGCTTTCTCCTAAAAAGCTGTGTGTAACGCAGGCTTTTAGAAAGTGTCAAAAAACATTTACACAAGATCTCATTTAATCCACTTAAATATTGTTATTGCCATTTTAGAGATGAAGATATAGAAAATAGGAAGTTTAAGGAACCCGTAAAAGACTAGAAAGAGAAAACTGGGACTTAGACTTTTCAAATTTTGTTTACCTTCTGTCATATGACACTTGTCTTCCAACCAGATGCAGTTATAGAAAATATACCTCTATCCTGGGCTCTTAGAATTGGTATTTGGCTTCAAAGCTATCAAAATAGAGCAATATTGCAATATTTCAGTGTTAGTATAGCATTGTAATTGAGGTTGTATATCACAGTAATTGAGGGCAGAGGCTTTGAAGTTAGACTTTGCTACCACTGATTACCTCTGTGATTTTATGCAAGTTTTGAGGAACATCTGTATAATACTGATAACTATACCTGCTTACTGAGACTGTAGGAAACTTGACGATGTACATAAATGATTTGCACAAGGTATGACACATTGAATGCACTCAATGATAAGTATTAATGTTGTACTTGGGAATCTTAGTTCAGTGTCCAGAAAAAGTCCTTTTTTTTTTTAAGATTTTATTTATTTATTTGACAGAAACACAGCGGGAAGGGGAACACAGCAGGAGGAGTGAGAGAGGGAGAAGCAGGCTTCCCAATGAGCAGGGAGCCTGATGTGGGACTTGATCCTGGGGTTCCGGGATCATGACCTAAGCCGAAGGCAGTCACTTAACCAACTGAGCCACCCAGGTGCCCCAAAAGTCCTTTTTTTACAAATAAAATTTTAATCTTTTTAAAATGGGAACACATATACATAATGGTGAAAAAAAATGCAAAGAACACCAGTGAGTAAAAACTAAACCCGTTTTCAACCCGACACATAAATCTAAACATAATACTCTGCCTGGCAGGCCCATTTTTAGAGATAACCAGGTTTGCTTAATCATTAAATCAGATTTTTCTCTTCTGGATAAATAGATGTATAATATAATTAACTCAAAATATGTTTATATTTTAGAAGACAAAAGTGAAGAAGATGTCAGTAATCCTGGTAAGAAAGATTTCATTTTCTTAGTTGATAAATGTCTGACCTGCAGTATAGAAAAAGTGACAAATTTATTTTTCCTCAGTAATGGGAACAAAGTTTCAATAGTTTAAGGCATCATAATATGGGATATAATGTCATATCCAGATGTTTATTAGTATGTATATGGTGGGAGTAACTTAATTTCTTAAGCAATCATTTTCACCTGTGTGTTTTGTTTAGAGCATGGTTCTCAACCCTCTCAACCCAGTTCTCCCTTTTTTTAACACATATTTATAAAGCCTTTATAGTGTCTGGAACAACATTCATAGATAAGAAAAGCTATTTGCACCCATAAGAATATGAATATAATGTCCTAATTATAGTTTATAACAAAATTATATAGATTTCAATATGTAAGTGCCTACATTATACTAAAAGAATTAATGGACATTGTATTTACTTATACAAATTGGATTTAAGAAAAGACTTGAAGCTATTCTGTGCAAATTTAAGAAAATTAAAGACAAGAAATAGAAGCTGGATAGAAACCGATGTGTATTAGAATTATCCAAAAATATTTTATTTCTATGTAAACTTGATTCAGGTTCTGGGCTTAAGCATTATAAATAGGTTATTAACTTACATGTATGTCTACCAGTGCATTTGAAATTTGTGTGGAAGTGGGTTGGTTTTTCATTGTGCAAACACTGTCCAGAGCCTTGTAAGATCTCTAGCCCTCTGCTACTTTTTTTTTTTTTAAGATTTTATTTATTGGACAGAGAGAGAGCACAAGCGGGGGGGGGCGGCAGGCAAAGGTAGAGGGAGAAGCAGGCTCCCCGAGAAGCAAGGAGCCTGATACTGGGCTCAATCCGAGGACCTGGGGATCATGACCGAGCTGAATAGCCCTCTACTTCTACCTCACAGTTGTGAATATCAAAAAAATACCCTTAGAGCAATCATAAGATATTCTTAAGCATAGGAAACAAACTGAGGATTTCTGGAAGGGAGAAGGTGGAGGGATAGGGTAACTGGGTGATGAACATTAAGGAGGGCACATGATGTAATCAGCACTGAGTATTATGAAAGACTGATCAATCACTTACCTCTGCCTTTGAAACCCATAATACATTGTGTGCTCATTGAATTTAAATAAAAAAATTTTAAAAACACCTGAAGCAGTATGCTACTTTTAGAGATCCTGAAGAATACCTACAAATGGAAATGATTTATAAAAGGAACAAAATTTTGGAAAAGATTCAAAACAAAAGAAGGAAATGCTCAGGATCAAGATTCTAATGCATAGTTTCCTTACACTCATGCTGACATGAGTGTACATGCTGATAATTTTAGTAGGGATGGTCCCATTAAAGACAAACTTAATTTTTAAAAAAATATTTATTTGTGAGAGAGAAGGAGAGAAAGCTTGAGCACAGGGAATAGCAGAGGCAGAGGGAGAGGGAGAAGCAGACTCCCCACTGAGCAGGGAGCCCATGTGAGGCTCAATCCCAGAACCCTGAGATCATGACCTGAACCAAAGGCAGACACTTAACCAACTGAGCCACCCAGGCACTCCAACAAATTTAACTCTTTATACATCTAAAGAGTTAAATACACACACACACACACACACACACACACACACACACACTGTCTCTCTCTGTCTCTCTCTTTCTCCCTGACAAATTCCAAACTGCCTGTTATAGGGCAGTACCCTTCCCTTGAGAACTGCTGCTCTATAGTAACAAACTAACGTATAAGTGTACCTGCCTGTCTCTTTCCCCATCTGTATACATACAACTGCATGTTATAATTATGGTGAATAAACTGATAATATGAGTTAAAGACTTATAAATTGGGGCGCCGGGGTGGTTCAGTCATTAAGCCTCTGCCTTCGGCTTAGATCATGATCCTAGGATCCTGGGATGACTCCCATACCGGGCTCCCTGCTCTGCAGGAAGCCTGCTTCTCCCTCTCTCACTCCCCCTGCTTGTGTTCCCTCTCTAGCTGTGTTTCTCTCTGTCAAATAAGTAAAATCTTAAAAAAAAACAAAAAAGACAAAATTTATTGGCTGTTGCTCTTGGCCTTATGTATGAAATCTGAGTGGTGATCCCATTTGGATACTTCCCAGTCCTTCCTTGTACAGTCTAAACCAAAACACAGCCATAATTCAGTTACGGGCAGTGTGAAATAACAGGAATGGGCTCCACTGTTTCTTTTTACTAGTTTCTGGAGGAAACCATTTCCTTCAGACCAGTGTTTGATATACAGAGGGAAAAGTTACTTTAATTTTTTTTTCAGCTGGCAGGGCTTAGTGTTTAAAGATGCACCTGTATTTAATCACATATTGGTAACTATTAGCATATACATATGAAATATAGTCTTGAAATAGAACCAAACTTTATTTTGCATGTATATACTGAAAATGAAAACAAAAAATTGCTGAGAAATTCTAGAGAACTTGAACAACAACAAAACGTATCTTGTCTACATAGATTTTTAAAAGGCTGTGGAATCCTAGAGGAAAACTATGTCAGCACACCCTGATAATATATATGAAAATGCAGCCTGAAGTCTATAATGAACTATATTCATTTCAACATTGTGCCTGGTTAGTGTTTGAGGAAAGTTTGTAGCTGACCTTGAATATCTACATATTAAGGGTACACGGTTTAGGTGCATGAAACTGGATATCAGAAATTACATGTCAGTGACTGTGTGTTCTCATTAACAGCTCCAGGTCCAGTTCCAGTTCCACGTCCCAAACCCCATCCCTCTGCATCCTCTGGCAAAATGCTCCTTCTACCGCTGGGGACATTCATCATTTTAATCAGTGCTTCTGCTGTAAATCTCTTTGTTGCTTTGTAGTCTAATATAGTGTTTGTTTACCTAAAATATATTCAAGGAATCCCACAGGAAGCTATCAATAGGAATAATGGATTTTTTCATTTGTTGGTCAAAGTCACTTGAAAAGATTAAGAACTGAGTATTTGTTATTTACTTTGTAAATTCATAGTTGGTCCAGATATGTCATAGAATTCATTTTTCATTTATTGCTATATTTATGATAACCAAAAACCCTGTATACTTCTGATTGAATTCAATAAAAGACTTTAAAATTATTGGATATAATTTCAGTAGAATTGCCAGATATTAAAATATCCAATACTGTTAGTGATTAACATGAATTTAATTCCTCAATTGGAATTTTAAAGTGTTACTTGTCTTTGAAGGATCAAACTTTGACTTCAAATAGTATTGCCCCACAATCTCTTCATCTTTTCTTGATATAGAAACACTTTATATTTCTGTAAACATGACTGTTTACCAAGTGTTTCATATAGAGTCCCTAAGTTAAATCTTATAATAATCCAGAAAAATAGACAGTAATGAAGGAATGTATATGCCAAGTAAACAAGGAAAAAAATAAGATTATACAGAATGGTATTCTTTTCCCCGGGGTATTGTGGTGGTTGAATAGTGACTGATTTAGGCATGGGCTTTGGTAACTGGCACTTGTTTACATTTTGCAATGTTTCTTTCTTTTTTTTTTTTTAAAGATTTTATTTATTTCACAGAGAGAAACACAGCCAGAGAGGGAACACAAGCAGGGGAGTGAGAGAGGGAGAAGCAGGCTTCCCGCTGAGCAGGGAGCCCAATGTGGGACTCGATCCTGGGTCTCCAGGATCATGACCTGAGCCGAAAGCAGCCGCTTAACCAACTGAGCCACCCAGGCGCCCCTATTTTGCAATGTTTCAAAAAGGATTTAAGTCTACCTTGAAGGATAAGAGAAAAACTACTTAATATCTAGACTAGGTGTTATGGGTTCAATGTGCTTTTTTAAAAACATTGCACACGTTTTTGTTTTTAAAGATTTTATTTATTTGACAGAGAGAAACACAGCAAGAGAGGGAACACAAGCAGGGGGAGAGAGAGAGGGAGGGGCAGACTTCCCGCCAAGCAGGGAGCCTGATGTAGGGCTCGATCCCGGGTCTCCGGGATCATGACCTGATCCGAAGGCAGTCGCCTGACCAACTGAGCCACCCAGGCACCCCTGTCTGCACACTTTTTATCTATGTCTGGTTTTTATTTATTTATTTATCTGTTTGTTTGTTTGTTTGTCAGAAAGCGCACAAGCAGGGAGAGTGGGAGAGGGAAAAGCAGGCTCCCCGCTGAGCAAGGAGCCCAATGTGGGACTCAATCCCCAGGTCCTGGGATCATGACCTGAGCCGAAGATGGATGCTTGGCCAACTGAGCCATCCAGGAGTCCCTATTTATATTTATTTTAAAATTTTTTAATTGAAGTATGGTTGACGTATTAGTTTCAGGTATAAAACAGTGATTTAATGAAATGTTTACCACAATAAGTGTAGTTACCAGCTGCCATTATACAATGTTATTACAACATTATTAATCATATTCCCTATGCTTTATTTTTCATCCCTGTGATTTACTATTTTATAACTGTACCTCTTTATCCCCTTCATCCATTTTGCCCATTCCCTTACATCTCTGGCAACCACCAGTTCTCTGTATTTATGGGTCTGTTTCTGTGTTTTGTTTATTCATTTTTTTTAGATAACACCTATAAATGAAATCATATGGTATTTGTCTTTCCCTGTCTGACTTAATTAGCAGAGTACCCTCAAGTTCATGTCATTACAGATGACAAGGTTTCATTCTCTTTATGGCTGAGTAATATTCCATTGCATATATACCACAATTTCTTTATTCATTCATTTACCATTGGACACTGGGTTGCTTCCACACCTTGGCTATTATAAATTATGCTTCAGTGAACTTGGGGTGCATGTATTTTTTTGAGCCAGTGTTCTGGTTTTTGGCTGAATATCCAGTAGTGGAATTACTGGATTATATAATATTTCTATTTTTAATTTTTTGAGGAAACTCCATACCGTTTTCCATATTCCATTTTCCATATTGGCTGCACCAATTTACATTCCCATCAGCAATGCACAAGTGTTCCCTTTTCTCTACATTATCACCAATACTTGTTATTTCTTGTCTCTTTGGTACTAGGCATTTTGACTGGTGTGAGGTGATATCTCATTATCGTTTTGGTTTGCATTTCCCTAATGATTAGTGATGTTGAGCATCTCTTCAGGTGTCTGTTGGTCATCTGTAGGTCTTCTTTGTAAAAATTCATATTCAGATCCTCTGCTGATTTTTTTTAAAAGATTTTATTTATTTGACAGAGAGAAACACAGCCACACAAGCAATGTGAGGGAGAGAGGGAGAAGCAGGCTTCCCGCCGAGCAGGCAGCCTGATGCTGGGCTCGATCCCAGGACTCCGGTATCATGACCTGAGCTGAAGGCAGAGGCTTAACCACTGAGCCACCTACGTGCCCCCCCCTGCCCATTTTTAATGAGACTGTTTTTGCAAATATGTTCTCCCATTCCATAGCATTGCCTTTTTCTTTTGTTGAAGGTCCTTTGCTGTGCAAAAAGCCTTCTATTTTATATACTCCCAGTTATTTATTTTTGCTTTTGTTTCCCTGTCTGAGGGGACAGATCCAGAAAAAAATTCTGGGGCCAGTGTCCAGAAGTTTATTTCCTCTATGTTTTCTTTTTTCAGCTCTCAGATTTAGGTCTTTAATTCATTTTTGAGTTTATTTTTGCATGTGGTGTAAGAAAGTGATCCAGTTTCATTCTTCTGCATGTCTTTTCTGGAGAATATTCCATGTATACTCGCAAAGAATGTGTATTCTCCTGTTTTAGGATGGAATGTTCTGAATAACTGTGTTAAGTCCTTCTGGTCCAGTGTGTCATTCAAAGCCACTGTTTCCTTGATGATTTTCTGTTTGGATGATCTGTCAGTCTATGTAAGTGGGGTGTTACTGTCCCCTACTAATATTGTATTACTACTAATTATTTATTTCATGTTTGTTACTAACTTTTACGTATTGGGGTGCTCCCATGTTGGTTGCATAAATATTTACAATTGTTATATCTTTTTACTGGGTTGTCCCTGTTGTTATTATACAGTATACTTCTTTGTCTTTTGTTACAGTCTTTGTTTTAAAGTCTGTTTTGGGGACGCCTGGGTGGCTCAGTTGGTTAAGCAGCTGCCTTCAGCTCAGGTCATGATCCCGGAAACCCGGGATCGAGTCCCACATTGGGCTTCCTGCTCGGCGGGAGGCCTCCTTCTCCCTCTCTCACTCCCCCTGCTTGTGTTCCCTCTCTCACTGTGTTTCTCTCTGTCAAATAAATAAAATCTTTAAAAATAAATAAATAAATAAATAAATAAATAAATAAATAAATAAATAAATAAAGTCTGTTTTGTCCAATATAAGTATTGTTACCCCGGCTTTCTTGTAGCATCCATTTATTTTCATGATGTTTCTCTATCCCTTCACTTTTTTTTTTTTTTTAGGATTTTATTTAATTATTTGAGACAGAGAGCCTGAATGGGGCGAGGGGCAGAGGGAGAAGCAGAATCCCTACTGAGCAGAGAGCCTGATGCAGGGCTCAATCCCAGGACTCCGGGATCATGACCTGAGCTGAACCAAAGGCAGACGCTTAACTGACTGAGCCACCCAGGTGCCTCCTCACTTTTTTTTTTTTTAATGTATTTTAATTTATTTTTATTTGAGAGAGGAAAAAGAACATGAGTGTAGGGGGAAGGATGGAGGGAGAGGGAGAAGCACTCCCCACTGAGCAGGGAGCCTGACTTGGGGCTCAATCCCAGGATCCTGGGATTATGACCTGAGCTGAAGGCCAACCTTAACTGACAGAACCACCCAGGCACCCCACCATCCCTTCACTTTCATTCTGCAGGTGTCTTTAGGTCTGAAATGAGTCTCTTGTAGGCAGCATATAGATGGGTATTATTTTTTTATCCACTCTGTCACCCTGTATCTTTTTATTTATTTAGTTACCCATTTTAGAGAGGACATGGATGTACTGGGAGGAACAGAGGGAGAGGGAAAGAAGATTCCCCACTGAGCATGGAGCCCAACAAGGGACTCAATCCCATGACCATGAGATCATGACCCAAGCTGAAATTGAAATGGATACCTAGCCAACTGAGCCACCCATGTGCCCTACACCCTATGTCTTTTGATTGAAATGTTTAGTCCATTTACTTTCAAAGTAATTACTGATACATATGTATTTATTGCCATTTTGTTACTTGCTTTGCAAGTAACAAATCCCTATAGATTTTCTCTTATTTTCTTGCTCTTTTATGGTTTTTGGTTTTCGTTAGTGATATAGATTCCTTTCCCTTTATTCTTTGCATGTCTATTACTGGGTTTTAACATGAGATTTCTGTTAGGTTTGTATATACTGTCTTTTGCATAGAGCAGTCTATATTAAGTTGATAGTAAAGTTTAAACCCATTATCTACTCCTCCCCTCCCCATGTTTTGAGTATATGGTGTCATAGTTTACCTCCTTTTACCTTATGAATCCCTTGACTAATTTTTACAGAAATATTTACTTTTACTGCTTTGGGCTTTTTTTTTTTTTAATTTTTCATACTTGTGCAGTCTTTTCTTTCTTTCTTTTTTTTTTTTCCTTCACTTATGGCCTTTCTACTCAAAATTCCCCTTTAGTATTTCTTGTAGGGCTTGGTTTAGTGATTGTGAACTCCTCAGTTTTTGTTCAAGAAACTGTTTATCTCGCCTTCTAGTTTGAATGACACTCTTGCTAGATAGAGTATTCTTGACTCAGATTTTTTCCTTTAGGCACTTTGAATGTATCACGCCACTCTTCTCTGTCCTGCAAAATTTCTGCTGAAAAACCTCTGATAGCTTTAGGGGGTTTCCCCTTAACATGTAACTGTCTTTTCCCTTGCTTTTTTTTTTTTTTTTTTTTTTTTAAGATTTTGTTTATTTGACAGAGAGAAACACAGCCAAAGAAGGAACACAAGCAGAGGGAGTGAGAGATGGAGAAGCAGGCTTCTCTTCTCCAGGGAGCCCAATGTAGGACTCGATCCTCGGTCTCTGGGATCATGGCCTGAGCCGAAGGCAGTCGCTTAATCAACTGAGCCACCCAGGGGACCCATTTTTTTTTTCTTTTTAAGATTGTATTTATTTGACAGACAGCGAGAGAAGGGACACAAGCAGGGAGAGTGTAAGAGGGAGAAGAAGACGTCCTGCTGAGCACAGAGCCCGACATGGGGCTTGAACCCAGGACCATGACCCAAGGTGAAGGCAGACGCTTAATGGGCACCCCTTTTCTCTTAATTTTTTTTTTTATCACTGCTTTTTGACATTTTAAATACTGTGTCTTGGTTTGGACCTCCTTTGGTTAAATTTGGGGTGGGGGGAATCTCTGTGCCTCCTGGATCTAGGTATCTGTTTCCTTCCCCAGATTAGAAAAATTCTCAGCTATTTTTCTTCCAAATAAATTTTCTTCCCCCTTATCTCTCTCTTCTTGTGAGATCCCTGTAATGTGGATGTTATTACACTTGATGGAGTCACTGAGTTCCCTGAGATTATTCTCAGCTTGCATAATTTTCTTTATCATTTTCTCAGCTTAGTTACTCTCCATTACTGTGCTTTCCAAGTTGCTAATTTGTTCCTCAGCTTTATCTAGCCTGCTATTTATTCTGTCAAGTGTAATTTAAGGTCATTGATTGTGTTCATTTCTGATTGATTCTTTTTTATATGTGTTAAGGGTCTCACTAATGTCCCCCACTCTTTTCTCCAGACCAGAGTATCTTACGATCATTACTTTAAATTCTCTACCAGGCATATTATTTATAACCTTTCAGTTTGGTCTGTTGCTGTGGTTTGGTCCTTGTTCTTTCTTTTGGGAGATGCTTCTCTGTCTCATTTTGTCTGATTCCTGTATCTGTTTCTATAGGTTAGAAAATTCAGCTACTTCTTTTGTTCTTAACAGTAATAACTTTGTGAAGGAGAGGTCTTATAGTGCCCTGCAGTGCAGTGGCCTCTGATCCCCAGTGCCTAATGCCTCAGGGAGTGTGTCTCATGTGTGTCATGTGTGCTCTGCTGTTGACTCTGTCTCTTTTTTCTGACAGTCCAGTTGTCTGCAGAGACTCTCTGCCTATTGTAGGCAGCAAGCTATGCAGTGGCCTGCCTGCAAAATGAGATCTTCCCCCCTGCCAGAGGAACTGAGGTCCTGTAAAATGGGTGGGTCAGGAGAGGAGGTGTTGGCAGGATTTGCATAGGTCTTCTCGGGGAGGGGTCCATGGAGCCAGGACTCAGGCAACTATGACTGGGAAGGGTGGATCTGCTGAAGCAAGGGGAGACAGGGCTTGGTGCCAGCCAGTTAGGTAAGGAGTTTTAGCACATTACTTTTCACAGGTGGTCATTGTTTATGCTGGGGCTTGGAGGAGAAAAATGGTGCCTACCAGCGCCTTTGTTCCTGGAGGGGTCTCTCTGGGATGGCTGTCTGTGGGCTGCATTCTGAGTTAAGGAAATCATTATCCCTCCAATCTGCCCCCATTGTTTTTCAAACTGCTAGTTCTAAGCTATATTTGTTGGGTTGTTTGTTGTGCTTTCTCTTTATGGTGGAGACTCCACTTCAAATGCTGTCCAGGCTGAGCTAAGCCCACTAACTTTTTAAATTCTAGGCTTTAAGTCCTGATTTTAAGACCTCAAAATATTCAGCGCCTCTCACTTTCAAAGACGGAGATTTGTCTTCCCCATTTGTGGAGTGACTCCCTTGTGTGAAAGTCTTATTTTGTGCCCTTGCCTGCACACCAGCTCCTTCGCACTGTGGATGGCTGTGGTCTGATTTGCTCCCCAGCCACCTCTTCACTCTTCCTACCTTCTTTGATGTAGTGTCTTCTTAGCCTTTAGTTGTGGAGTTTGTTCTGTCAGTCTTTGGGTTGTTTCCTAGCTTATTTACACTGGTAGGGGTGTTATCTAGTTGTATCCATGGGACTAAGTGAGCTTAGGGTCCTCTTACTCCCCCATCTTCCCAGCCAACCAAAATTTTCATTAAAAGCTACTTCATCTGATGTATGTATTGCTACCCTGGCTTTTTTTTTTTTAAAGATTTTATTTATTTGAGAGAGAGAGAGAGCACGCATAAGCAGGGGCAGTAGCAGGCAGAGGGAGGAGAAGCAGGCCCCCTGCTGAGCAAGGAGCCCGATGTGGGGCTCAATCTCAGGACCCTGGGATCATGACCTGAGCCAAAGGCAGATGCTTAACCAACTGAGGCACGCAGCCCCCCCCCCTTTTTTTTTCCTCTTTTTGCATGGAATACCTTTTTTCTTTCACTTTCCGTCTGTATTGTCTTTAGGTCTCAAGAGGGGAGTATCTGGTAGGCAGCATGTGGTCTTTTTTTTTTTTTTCCTATTCAATAGTCACCTTTTGTCTTTTGTTTGGAGCATTTAGTCTCTACATTTAAAGTAATTGTTGATAAGCATGTATTTATTGCCATTTAATTGTTTTCTGATGGTTTAATATAGATTTCTGGGTGTTTTGTTTGTTTTCTGTATTCCACTAGGTGTGGAGCCTGATGTGGGGCTCGATCTCACAATCCTGAGATTATGACCTGAGCTGAAATGGAGTTGTATGCTCAAGTGACTGAGCCACCCATCCTTTTTTCTTATCTTGCTTTCTTCCCATGTGATTTGATGACATTATTTAGTGTTATGCTTAAATCACTATTTTTTGTCTATGGTAAGTTTTTGGTTTGTGGTTACCATGATGTTCATATATAACATCCTCTGTGTGTGTGTGTGTAATATGTAGATTATATGTTAGTCTATAGTAAATTGATGGTCATTTAAGTTCAAATACATTCTAAAATCACTACATTTTTATGTGTCCCATTTACATTTTACATCTTTTTGTGTATCCTTTAGTTACACACTAAAGGATACTTTTGTGTCTTAACCTACATACTAACTTTATAAACAAGACACTTTTGTGTCTTAACCTACATACTAACTTTATAAATGATCTCGTACTTTTACTGTTTTGCTTTCACCAGTGAAATTTTTCTTTCATAGTTTTCTTCTAATTATGGCCTTTTCTGCTTAAAGAAGTCCCTTTAACATTTCTTGTAAAGCTGGCTTAGTAGTGATGAACTTTTGAAAATTTTGCTGGGGAACTGTATCTCTCCTTCAATTCTCAATGATAACTTTGCCGGGTAGAATATTCTTGATTTTAAGTTTTTTCCTTTCAGCACTTTCAATGTATGATGGCACTCCATCTGGCCTGTAGTTTCTGGTGAATGGTCAACTCATAGCCTTATGGAGTTTCCCTTGTATGTAACTAGTTGCTTTTCTCTTGCTGCTTTTAATATTTTAGTTTTTTAAATTTTATTTATTTGACAGAGAGACAGCGAGAGAGCACAAGTAGGCACAGCAGCAAGCCGAGGGAGAGGGAGAAGCAGGCTCTCCTCTGAGCAGGACTCAGTCCCAGGACCCAGAGTTCATGACCTGAGCTGAAGGCAGCTATTTATCTGACTGAGCCACCCAGGCACCCATTAATATTTTATCATTAATTTTTAGTATTTTAATTAGGTATGTGTCTTGGTGTAGATCTTCTTGGATTCATTTGTTTGGGGCTTCCTGGACCTGGATGCCCATTTCCTTCCCCAGATTAGGGGAAGTTAATCTTTTCTTTAAGTAAGTTTTCTGCCTCGTTCTCTCTTCTCTTGGGATCCCTATTATACAAATGTTAGGACACTTGATGTTTTTGCAGAGATCTCTAGCCTAATTTTTAAAATTCATTTTTGCTCAACTTCAGTGGTTTCCACTACCCTATCTTCTAAATTGGTCAACTATTCTTCTGCATCATCTAACATGCTGTTGGTTCCCTCTAGTGTGGTTTTCATTTCCGTTATTGTATTTTTCAGCTCTCACTGGTCCTTTGTTTTATTTTCTACTTCTTTGTTAGAGTTCTCAGTATATCCACTCTGGTCTCAAGTCTGAGCATCTTCATGACCATTACTTTGAACTCTTTTATCAAGTGGATTACTTGTCTGTTTCATTTAGTTCTTTTTCTGAGGTTTGTCTTCTTTTGTTGTCTCATTTTGTCTGGCTGTTTCAGTATATTGGGTGGGTCAGCTGCATCTTCTAGTCTTGAAAGTAGTGGCCTTATATAGAAGTCATCCTGTGGGGCCCAGCATATTCCCTTTGGTCACCAGAACCTGGCACTCCAGCAGTGTCACGTGTGGGCTGCATGCACCCTCCTGTTGTGACTGAGCCACAACTGCTGAGAATGCACTGGTGAACAGAGTGGGTCCCCAGCACAGGTGAGTGAGACATAGCTACCGCAGCTGCAGGTACACTGGTGGGCAGGGCTGGCTGCAGTGACTGGTCATGACTCCTGTGGGCAGACTGGTGCCTGGGGCTTGTTCCCTGAATGGCTGGCTGCCAGGCATGGCTGTAGCTGCTCTGGGTGTGCTCATGGGGTGCAGGTGGGTGAGAGGCCTCGCTGCAACTGTTGCATGTGTGCAGGAGGGCAGAACTTGGTCCCTTTCCTCACTTCCCTGGGGCAGGATTTGTTTTGGAAGGGACTGGGGCTAGGAGAAGACTGCCTGCTGGGTTCAGTGTGGTGGGAGCTACTCTGAAGGGGAGCCTGCTGAGACGGGTCCACAGGGGAACACCACGGCTGGGTGAGGGATGGGCAAAGTAGATGTGAGTGTCAGCTAGCTCCTGCCAGCAGCTGGCCGGAAAAGCTCAAGAAGGGAGGTCAAGAACAATTGTGTACACTACCATGTCTTTTCGAGGAGTGTCTACAGATCCATCCCCCTCCAACACATACCCTTATAATCAATATATCTTCACATCTAAGCTAGATAATTTCAATTGCTGCCTCAGTGCTGGTTCTTGAACCCAGTTCTATAGTGCTCTGGCCCTTAAGGTGGGAAAAATCAGACTCAAGGAAAGACTGAAATTCTTGAATTGTGATTACGATTTAATACTTGTGAGGACATGGTTACTCTCCCATAGCCAAATAAAGCATCAGACAGAATTATATAAAAGTAATTACACAATCAAGAATTTATTTGTTTTCATTTTTAGAAATAAAAAGGCCTAACAAAAAACGTTGCAAAAATGATAAAATGTCATTTTGTTATATCCTAATCTCTTAGGATATAAGTGTTCTGTAAATTCCAAATAAGTAAAATAATATAAAAATATATTTTCAAATCTTTATAGAATGAAAAGAAAGCCACATTAATCATTAAATACTCTTCGATTTCCTTTACTCCTCCCACAGATGAATTCACAAATATATAAAAACTGATGTACATTTACATCCCGAAGTACAAAGCTCCAACAGCCAAATAAACAGTTTATTTTGTTATGTGCAAAGTAGGTATTTCATATTTACTTGCTATGGAACGCAGAGTACAGGCTCAATGGAAAATAATCATTAAACACTGATTAGTTTTAAGAATAACGCTGTTGTCAAAATGTACAATGGTACATATTTTTGGTAATTACGTACTTCTCTTTTATAGTAAAGAACAGCTTTCAGGTATAAATCTTCCAACGGCTATCTTTGAAGAGCTGTGAAGTGGATGTCATTTCAGAGTTGATGAGAAATAATTTGTCAGTAACCTCCTCAAAAGCCAGAGAGGACTGTTTTCTTTTTCTCCCTCCATGTGGTCAGTTTCATTCCTAAGGAAGGTCTGATGTAGCAAGAAGATACATTTCACAAACCCTTAACATAGGTTTGTGAACTGTCAACTAAAGACACCACCTCTGATGTGGATGGTTTCATTCAATCCATGTTCTACCAACTTTATATCTTCTAAGTCATCTTTTATGATGCTAATTAAGTGGCTAAGGCCTTCCTGTTGTTGTTTCAAATGCTAAAAGGAATAAAAAAATAGAACAATGTAGTAATCTAGTAAACTGCAAGTTACCCATATAAGGATTTTTTTCACTATTTTACTAGCAATATAGCACTCAGTAGCTACTCTAAATAGAGTGCACATGCATATTTATCAACATTCATACATCTTTTGCTACCACATTTCTATAACCTATGATAATACACTGTAAAAAACAAGAACAAATGAATAATATCTTCAACAGAAATTTTACAGATGATGCAGATTTTATATTAAAAGAGAATGCAAGATGGTACCTGAATATAGATGACTAGCAAAATAATCATTCTGTACCTGAATTTTCATGTTCTGAAGTATCAAGTATGTAATAACGATAATGGTGATAACTACAATTGCTGACATTTTTAAGTATCCAGGTGTTAAGGCAGTTTTTAGAGGCTCACAGGTACTAAATAAGTTATTTTACATTCTTTTAAGCACACTTTGGCACTACAGATACAAAAATGGACATGCAGGTAAGAAACCTGCTCAAGTTTCTAAACTAGGTGATGAGATGTGACTGAATCCCAGAACAAAACACTGCTTTTCATTGTTTTAGGTAGGGAAGTTGTTTATTCCAGATTTTAGTGCATATACTCTTTAATATAGTTCTTTACCTCAACAGGCTAAAATCTTTTCCAGCTCATTTTATTGTAGGTATTTACAATGGAATATAATCAAGTGTATGTATACCTAAGTTCCCACGAATCTAGGGGCCAAACTAGTCTTTAGCTGTGTAAAATGACAATATCCATTCTAAAGCACATAATAAAATTGGATTTGTAGATGACTATTATAACCATCTAAAATCCTCAGGGCCATGCCAACAGTCTCACCTAATATGGTCTATAAAATTTACTGTTTTACAATCTTTAGATACAATTTAATTTAATGAAAAAATAACCACTGACTGTATTTATACTGAGGAAAATAAGCTAAAGCAGTACTTCCCAAATTTTTCAAACCAGATAAGCCTAAAAATGGTTGGAGTGGTTTTGGCCACCACAGCCTCCATCTATGTCCCCTGAGGGCTTAGGGGATCCGTAACTGGACATATTCACAATTTATATGTGACATATAGGTTGGGAATACAGGACACAGAGCAGTCACTTCTCAGACTTTAATGTACATAAAATCACTGACCTTAAATAAAATGTAGAGTTTTAAAGTAGGTAAAGAGTAAGGACTGAGATGATGTATTTCTAATGACCTGTCAGGGGCTGCTGCTGCCACTGCCACTTCCACCTACCCACTGAACAGCCCGGTCTAGAGGACTCTGCCTCTACTAACCAAATTCATCTTTTATTATAAAATATACAAAACATGGAAATACCCATTTTAAATTAAGAGTGTACAATTCAGTAGTATTACGTATATTCACATTATACAAAAACCTAGCTTTAGAGCCACCTTCCCAAATAAATTCTGTACCTAATAAATACTCATTTCCTCACTTCCCCTCCCCTCAGGCTCCTGGCAACCACCATTCTACTGCAAATTGTACTACCTTTGCTATAAGTGGCATTAAACTGGTTTATTTCACTTGGCATAACATTTTCAGGATTCATCCATGCTGTAGTGAGTGTCAGAATTTCCTTTGTTTTTCCACAGTATATATATACTATATTTAGTTTATTCATCTGTCTATGGACACTTGAGTTACTTCCACATTTTGGCTACTGTGAATAATGCTAAAAACACAGGTATAGGGCGCCTGGGTGGCTCATTGGGTTACAGCCTCTGCCTTCGGCTCAGGTCGTGATCTCAGGGTCCTGGGATCAAGGCCTGCATGGGGCTCTCTGCTCAGTGGGGAGCCTGCTTCCTCCTGTCTCTCTGCCTGCCTCTCTGCCTATTTGTGATCTCTGTCAAATAAAGTCTTAAAAAAAATTAAAAAAAAATTGAAAAACCACAGGTGTACAAGTACCTGAGTCCTAGCTTTCAGTTCCTCTAGGTGTATATACCCAGAAGTAGAATTGCTGGATCATATGGTAAGCAGAGGTTTCATTTTTTGAAGAACTGTTTTCCACAGCAGCCACACCATTTTACATCATCACCGGCAATGCACAAGGATTCTATTTTATTCACATCTTTGTCAACACTTGTTACATTTACTAGCAAGCCTGACTGATTGTGAAGTGAATTCGCCTTATTTTAAAAGGTACTATTGCACTTACCTGCTTGATTTCTCGTAACAGATCTGCATCTATGTAGTATCTTTCCTCAGATTTGACTGCTCCAAAATGATTCTGCATCCTGATTTGTGACATCAGTTCATTTAGTCGGCCCTAAATATAAGACCAAGTCAAATTACAACAGCTAACAATAGTTTGGGTTTTTTGTTTTGTTTTTAAGATTTCTTATCTGAGAGAGAAAGAGAATCTTAGGTAGACTCCCCACTGAGCAGGGAGCCTGCCACAGAGCTCAATCTCATGATCCTGAGATCAAAAGCTGAAAATCGAGAGTTGGACACATTACTGACTGAGCCACCCAGGCACCCCAAGAGAATCTTCCTTTTTTAAAAGGGTAGGTACTACTATAAAAAAGTTGTCTAATTCTCCCTCTGTTATGTGAAACATTAACACAAGCCAAAAACATTAAGAGTCTACTTTAGAAAAGAAGTTTTGATTAAAGAGAGCAAAATATTTTAATAAAAACCAGTTTATAAAATTCCTTTTTGAAGACTAGCAAATTCTAGTTTTATGTTCTCCTACCTTAAACTGGGTAGGTGCATTCAGTTCACACTGAATTGTATCTAGCTGAACTCGCAGCTGCTCTTCATCAGCTTGGATGGCATACCCACTCTTCCTCTGAATTTCCTGTTTGATTAGGACCTATAAAAAGAAAACCCGCCAACAATACCAATAAAATCATGATACTTTTTAATTATGCAAGCAATTTTATTTTATTACAGTCAGCTGTTGAAAGAAACCAGCTCAATAATACACTAACAATACAGAAGGAACCTTAACAGTTCAAGATTTCAATTAGGTTTGCCCATTTTTATTTGGCAGTCTACATCAGTATATTGATACCTGCCTCTAATTTGTTTTTAATGCCTGCATAATTTTTCATGCATAAATATCCAAGAATTTATTCAGTTATTCCTCTTATCTCTGAGAAGTATATATTTTGTCTCTAGTTTCGATATTATAAACAATATTATAATAAACATTTATAAATATATATAGATTTGCTTATACAGACCCCCCCAAGAATGAAACTGCTGGGTTTAAAGCATGTTTTCAGTCTAACAGAAGCTGCTAAATTGTTACAATTTAGATTCATAAGCCACATGAAAGTACCCCTTTCCCCACATTGCAGTTAGCACTAAGCTGTTTAAATTTTCCCCAAACTGATGACCATAAATGGAGCCCACATTTTTTTCTTCAATCTGCACTTTCCTGAAAGTTAAAGCAGCATCTTTTCTTTTTCGTTTTTTTTTGTTGTTGTTGTTGTTTTAAAGATTTTATTTATTTGACAGAGAGAAACACAGCCAGAGAGGGAACACAAGCAGGGGGAGTGAGAGAGGGAGAAGCAGGCTTCCCGCCGAGCAGGGAACTCGATGTGGGACTGGATCCCAGGTCTCCGGGATCATGACCTGAGCCGAAGGCAGTCGCCCAACCAACTGAGCCACCCAGGTGCCCCTAAAAGGATCTTTTAATAGTGAAGAACTAATTTGCACTTGCTCTTCTGTGAAATGCCTTTACACATTCTTTGCCCACATTTCAATTGGTTATTTTGGTCAAAATGAAAGGATCTCTTTGTATAATATGGATAATCACTGCCATGTGCAAATTCAATTTTCTTATTTTGGTATCTGTCACACGACTATTGACAAACGGCTCTGGCACCTTTTGCTACAGAAAAATTTCTAATTATGTAACTAATTTTGTTTTATATTTTCTGGCCTTCTGGCCAAATAACTCTCCAATCCCTAGGGCTGTGCATGTAGCTTCATAAACTTCTTAGAGTTAAATCTCTTTAATCTACCTATTTTTGTCTATAGTAGAATACAGCAGTCTTTTTTCCCCTAGAGAGCCAGTTACTCTAGCATTATTTATTAAATAAACCAACTGAATTGAGATACCACCACTTTGTCATACTAAGTTGTTTTTTTTTTTTTTTTTAAAGATTTTATTTATTTGACAAAGAGAAACACAGCCAGAGAGGGAACACAAGCAGGGGGAGTGAGAGAGGGAGAAGCAGGCTTCCTGCCAAGCAGGGAGCCCGATGTGGGATTCGATCCCAGGTCTCCAGGATCATGATCTGAGCCGAAGGCAGTCGCTTAACCAACTGAGCCACCCAGGCGCCCCTGTCATACTAAGTTTTAAGATATACTGGCATCTATTTCTGGATTCTCTGTTTTGTTCTACTGATCTTTATTGTCCGATTCTATGCCAATCCCACACTAATTGGTTACAGAACCCTTAAAACAGGTTCTAAAATCTGACAAGTCCCCTTCACTATTTTGTTCCCCCAAAAGCTATTGTCAAAACACCCTTTATGAACTGAAAGATTTAAATCAAGTTTTTAAAAGTTCTATTTTTTAATCCTGTAAAATTAATAGTAAGTCGTATCTAAAAATATGGTTTGTATATCTACCTATAAAGACTTTATTTGACATTTTTTACTTAAATTTATTCCTAAGTATTTTATAATTTTTTCATCATAGTAAATGGAGTATTTTCCTATTTCCACTAGTAGTATAAAGAAATGCTGGTTTTAGTACATTTACTTTATATCTAGCCATCTTACCATATTCTGTTTTTTTCCTTGCATTTTCTAGATACACAATCATGTCATTAGCCAAAAGAAAATCTTTTCCAATGTTAGTTACTTTATATTTATGAAAACCTCCAAGATAACACAATAATAATAATAATATTGAGTATTACTTTCTGAAATGTGATTTTAGTGCTTTATTTCTTTGAATTTTTGCTAACAGTCTGTATCATACTTTTTTGTTAATGTGTTGATCATGATAAATTATATGCTGATAGATTTCCTGTTAGAAAACCAACCCCACATTCCTGAAATAAACCTTATGAAGGCACAGTATATTCCTATAGGATTTGATAAGTAGTTTTAATCTTTTTGCTTATATTCATTTAAAACTACTGCACTTCTGTTGTTTTTGGTCAGATTTACTGGGGTATAAATCCACGTAAAACAAAATCCACCCATTTTTGGTGTATGGTTACTATGAATCTTGATAAAGTCATGCCAGCATCACCACAATCAAGATACAGAACATTTCCACTTACTCCTTGTAGTTACTCCTCTCCCCTTACTACCTGCCCCTAGTAACTATGGATCTGTCTCTAGTTTTGCTTTTTGCAAAACACCATTAAAATATAATCAAGACATATGTAGCCTTTAAATCTGGCTGCTCTTACTTAGCATAATTTTTACCTGTATGTATTAGACGTATCTGTTAACAGATTTTTACTTTAGAAACAGAGATGTAAAATTGTGCTGCTCTGGAAAACAGTTTTAGCACTTCTTCAAAATGTTGAACAGTTACCATATAATCAAGTAATTCCCATCCTAGGCTTATGCACCCAAGAAAAATGAAAGCATATACCCACACAAACATTTGTACACAAATGTTAATAGCAACATAATAACCAAACGGGGAAACAACTAAAATGTTCATCAACTGATAAAGAGATTAAAAATGTGGTATATTCATACAATATTATTATTGTATAATTATTGCTGAATATTATTCAGCAATAAAAGAAAGTATTATTACATGCCACAATGCAGATAAACCTTGAAAACACTATGCTACATGAAGGAAGCCAATCACAAAAGACCACATCTCATGATTCCATTTATATAAAGTCTCCAGAATAGGAAAATCCATAGAGACAGAAAGTGGTTGCCTAGGGCTGAGAGGTTTGGGATGAAATGGGGAGTGCCTGCTAAAAATGAGTTTCCTTTTAGGGCGATGAAAATTTCAAAAATCGACTGTAGCAATGGTACACAGACTATTTTAAATATACTAAAAACCACGGAATTGTATACTTTAAATGGGTGTGTTGCAGAGCTGGTGAATTTTATTTCAAAGTGATTTGAAAAAAATGAGATAATTTTTCCTTTTGTCTAGAATAACAACTTTGGAATTAGCTCTTTAGTGGTTAGAGTTCAGCAATCAAACTATGTGGCCTTAGAATTTTTCCATGGTTAATATTTAGAAAGTTTCTCAATTGTTTCTAGTCTATTTAAGACTTCTGTGTCTCTGTAAATGAGTTTTTAGCAAAATTGAAATCAGCAGAATTAAGCTATTTTCTCTAGCTCCCAAATTTGTTGCCCTGAACTGCATGAAGTATTTTCTCATTCTGTTCTATCTATAGTTATGTTTCCTTTCTCACTATTTTTTTTTCCTTCTTCAGACTCATATTTAGTTATTTTAAAAGCTTTTTTCAAAGAAAAAGCTTTCAGTTTATTTTCTGTACTATGATTAATTTTCTTGTTTCACTTGTTTTGTATTTTTATTTCTCTTACTGGCTTCTCTTGATAGTCTAACTTTGTGAGTACTAGGTTCCTTATTTTTTGCATTTGTATTTAATAAAAAGGTTATGAATTTTATTCTGTCTACAGTTCTTGCTGTATTCCATTGATTCTGGTGGGTAATGTTTCTATCTTCATGATAGTTTATAATTTCATCTTTTGTTGTTGTTCATGCTTTTATTCCCTCCTGTTAATTTTGAAGTTCTATTGTTATTTTTCATCCTGTTGTTTTCATTAATGGTTATGCTCCCTTTTCTAGCACTGAAAATCAAATATTTTTTTTCTCTACTACTTTTATGAAAACAGTGACCTGATAAAGGCTTTCTTTGCACCAAGATGATTTATTTATTCACTGCTTCTACCCTCTCAATAAGATGCGAATTTTAGAATATATTTACTTTTTTCCACCCACTTCTGGGAGACCTCTCATCCATCGTCTTAAGTTTTACTGAGAAAGTTTGGTACTTTCAGTTTCAAATTACTATTACTTCTTCCAGTATGTTTTTCTCTATTCCAAAAAATCTCTATTAAGCAGTCTCACATACAGTCTTAAAAATATTCAAAAAAAAAATTCCAATTATTACCTGTAAGGTTCTGTGGGAAAGATCCATGAGTTTCCTCTTATATTGTGCAATTTTGGCCATAGTTGTAGTTTGATTCTTCTGTAATTCACTAATATCTTCAGATATGATCTGTTTTTTAAAATTAAGTTTTGAAGGTAAGTATAGACATCACAAATATTTATCAGATTTATCTGTATGCAAAGTCTAATTCTAAAATCAAACAGATTCATCTCTCAAAATATAAACTCTTTAAATCGGCTTTGTACTTCTTCCTCCTTTTAACTCTAAAAATTAAAAAGTACCATTCAAAGGTTTCTTAAGAGCTCTAAGAAATTTAGTGATGAGGCAAAGTGTACAGAAAAATAAAACATATACTTCAGAAATAAGGAACCTTTGTATTAACCACCAGCCTATGAATGGAAAAAGTTAATAGCTATAAAGTGACATCTAGGAGTGACCTTAAATAGACCATTAAATCTAACTACTTCTGGAAAGTATAGTATAGTTCAGTATTAACTGTGGCAGCATACTTGAGAGGGAGTGATCAAGTATAAGGGAAAAGGAAAGATCTTAATCACACAACCAAATACATTTTTAAGCCTCTGTGTCTTGGATTTGCTCTTTGACTGGCTTGAAATCATACTGTTCTGCCTTATGAAGTCTTAACCTTACAGATGGGAGTTAAATCTGATTTCAGTAAAGCTACCCAACCTGAATTAATCCTATAATTAATTGTTCCTATCATAATCAATCATTCTGTGGAATTGGCTTATATTAAGAGGTTATAAGAAAGAGGTAAGAAGAATGTACAAGACATATTTTAGTATGTACATCTGGACATGTCATCTTTTAAGGAAACTTTCCAATGACAGATCATGCTGAAAGAACAAAAGTAAGGTAGCCATGTTTTATGCTATGTATTTTCGGCACTTTCCCCACCCCAGTTTTGAAAAGTTGGCAGGCTTCCAGACACAAAAGACTATAGTGGTCTTCTATACCAGAAATAACTAAGGAAAAATAGAAATGTTACCATTCAGTATTTATTCACAAACACTAAAACAATCAGGGAATTAACCCTACAAAGAATGCTCAAGGTTTTCAAAGAAAGTATTTAAAACTGTTTCAATGGACAGGACCTCAGTGAGTAAAGAAATGTAACATGTTCATGATGGAATAATTTATTAAGATTCAGTTCTCTACAAATAGTGTGTTCAATGCAATTCCAACCAAAATTCTAGCATTTTGACAAACTGATTCTAAGATTGTTATAGAACAGTAAAGAGCCAATAAAGATGCAACAACTCTGAAACAAAGAAAAATCAGAGATTGACTCTACCACACTGAAATACACTACAAAGCCACAGAGTAAAAAAAAAAAAAAACTGGGTAAAGAACAGAAAATATCTCTCTCTCTCTCTCTCTCTCTCTCTCTCTCTCTCTCACACACACACACACACACACACACACACACACACACACACACACATATGGGGACCCGAATGGATAAATGCTCTGATAAATCACTGGGGGAAAATAACATTGGATGTTATTTACAGAGGACGCTGGAAAATCTGACCCATTAGAGAAAAATAAAGTCATACCACTCATTGTGCAAACTAGAAATCCATGAGGACAGAAGACCCAAATGTAGAAGGTTAAACTCTAAAATATTAGAAAAAAAAATGTAAGAGACTCTTAGCCCTTGGGGCAAAGAATGATTTCTTGAGCAGATTCCCAAGAAGAAAACAGGGCAGGATATTATTACACTAAAGTTTTATGTTCAACTAAGGACATTGCAGAGTTGGGAGAGAGTTGAGAAAGTTGAGAGTTGAACAATATAATCAGACTAGAGATTAAAATCCAAAGAAATGGTGAACTCCTAAAATTAAAGAAAAGTTAAGTGCAACAGGAAAACTAGCAAAAGATAGAAATTAATTTTGATTTTGGACAAGGTGGACTTAAGTATATGACACACTATCTCTCCTGTTGAATACAGCTATAAAACTTGAACAGAATGAACAGGCAACTATTTGAGGATTCTGAAAAATAAACAATGGCAAGAAAATTGAGGAAAAAGAGATGAATTTAAAGTACCACTGATCTGGTGGTGAATTACCACTGTCCCCCACCTCTGGCATACCCCACTCTGGTTTCAACAAAGCCCAAAACTGAGAAGTGAGCATCATGCTGACAGCTCTAAGAAAAGCCTGTATTAGCAACTGTTGTAGGAGATACACTGTAATATCTAGAGGTTTCCTCAACTCCAGTACTATAGAAATCCTTCTTCATCCCTGAGGGATAGGTTTTACAATCCCAATGGATGCCTGAAACCAGACAGTACCAAGCTGCACATTTACTATGTTTTTTTTTTCCTACACAAACAGACATACATATGATAAAGCTTCATTTGTAAATTAGGCACATTAAGAATTTAACAATAAAACAGAACAATTATACTGTAATAAAAGTTACATGAATGTGGTCTCTCAAAATATCTTATTGTACTGTATTAACCATTGTTCTTATAATGACGTGAGACGATAAAATGCCTACCCAATAAGATGAAGTGAATGACGTAGGCAATGTGATACGGCATTAGGCTACTATTGTCCTTCTGATGATTCATCAGAAGGATCATCTGCTTCCAGAGAGTGGTTGATCGCGAATAACTGAAACCCATGGAAAGTGAAACCATGGATAAAGGCCAGATAATTGTTGCAGAGGCACTGTTCCGTACACACTAGGATGTTTATCAGCATCCTTCTCTCTACTCAATAGATACCTAACAACCAATGTGCCCTGGGGAGAAAACACCACCCCCACTGAGAGATGCCCTATGGCAATAAAAAAAAATTGTTGAAATGACAGTAAATTAAAAAACAGAATGCTAAAAAGTGCCCAAAAAACCCAGAAGAAGGCAGAAAAGAGGAATCAACAGATCTTCAAAATACATGAAGCAAAAACTGACAGAATTGGAAGGAGAAAAATCTACAGCTCTAACTGGAGACTCCCAATTCTTTCAAAACAGAACTAGTGAACAGTAAACAGAAAAATCCATAAGAATAAAGAACTTGAACAATCTGCCAACCAAATCTCACTTACACTAACAGAAAACTCCACCCAAGAACAGCATTATCCACATTCTTTTCAAAGGCATGTGGGTTAAAAACCGTAAAAGAATTGAAATCATACAAAGCTCTCTGGCCATAAAGGAACTAGACTAGAGATCAACAGGAGAGTAAAGGGAAAAATCTCCAAACATGTGGAAATAAGACATACTTCTAAATAATCTATTAATCAAAAAAATCTAAGAACTCTCAAGTGAAATTAGAAAATATGACTATCAATTTGTGGGATTTAGTTAAAGCAGGGCTGAGAAAGAAATGATCAGCATTAAATGCTATATTAGGAAAAAAAGTCTCAAATTAATAACCTAAGCTACTAGGTAAAGGAACCAGAAAAAGAGAAAATAAACCCAAAGCACACAGAACAAAGAAAATGGTTAGAAAGAGAAATGAAACTATAAATGGAATACTACAGAAGAATTAATGAGACCAAAAACTTGGTTCTTTGAGAAGATCAACAAAATTGGCAAACCTCTACTAACAAAATTAAAGAGAGGTAATAGCCTCTTTGGTCTTACTTTGAAGAAGTTTGGTCATACCCAATTTATAGTACTGTGGCAACTCATTTTAAAAAATGATGCTGATAAATCCAGTGTGTCCAGCCCAAGATAATGAAGGCACTGGAAATCATGTCACATGAAACCATGCTTAAGTTTATAGCCAGAGAAGAAAATAATAAAAAGGAAGAAATGATTACAATGTTCAACTATTTGTAGGGCTATTATAGGAAGCACAGTGATCACCTACAAATAAATGCCAGAGAAAATGGGTGTACACTATACCAAAGCAGATACGGGATCGATGTAAGCAAGAGAATTTTTATCAGTTAGAGTTAGCAGACCATGAAATGGGTTGCTTCATAAAGCAGTAAGCTTTTCACTATTCAGTCTGAATAAGTATGTTATTAGGAATTCCATATAAGAGAATTTGGAGGTAACCATTAAGAACCTTTAAAAGTATTTGATTACAAAGTCCGCTTAACAAGATACTAGGCAGATTTAAGCATTTAATGATTTAACTGTGCTTCATTAATCTACAATTATACTATGCCAACAAAAAGAATCATAAATGTAGCCTTCATTTTGGTAAGGCTTCATAAATAAAAGTGTTTAATTAAGAAAATACGCGAGAGGCTGCTGGGAAGATGGCGCAGGAGGAGGACCAGGGCTCACCTCTTGCCGCATGGCCCCCTAGAGCACACCCACATCGGCGTAAATAACCCAGAAGGCCACCTAAAAACTGGCAGAACAGACTCCACAGCCTGACACAGACAAAAGGCCACAGCGGAGCACATCCACCCCACACCACAAGCCTGCCAGTGTGCGTGCAGCCCAGACAAGAGCCAACATTCCTCTGGAGTGAGTCGGGCTCCAGGAAGAGGGGAAGATAACCACACACCAGTCTGATTGTGAGCCCAGCAGCGGGATGGGGAAGGGCAGCTGGTCTTACTGCAGGCCCTACCCACCAACAAAAGCTTCTCAGGGTACAACCCAGGGAAAGTGCCTGCAGTTTGGTGCTACTTCATCTCTGGCAAACACCTGCTCTGACTCAACTCAAGCCCAAGGAAGCCCTGAACTGTCCTACCAACACCACAAGCACCAGACTCTGCCCACAACAGGCAGAGAGCCATTGCAGGCTGGACTGAAGGCAAACACAGCTCTGCCACAACAGCAGGACACCTCTGGTAGCAACACACTTAAGAGACAGCCCTGAAACATCATTTTCTAGTGAAAAGGAGATACTGTACTGCAAGACCTCTTCATAAAGTCACTACTTTGAAGTGTGGGAGACAGAAACAGATACAGTAATAGAATGAAGAGACAGAGGAGTATGTTCCAAATAGAAGGGCAGAACAAAATCAGAGCAAGAGACCTAAACAAAACACAGATAAGTAATATGTCTGATAGCGAATTTAAAGTAATGCTCATAAAGATACACACTAGAATTGAGAAAAGACTGCATGACCTCTGTGAGATCCTCCACCAAGAGATAGAAGACATAATAAAAAAGAGACCCTGGAATAAATAGCAAACAAGAGGAAGTAAAAGAATGGATTAGCCATCTGGAGGACAGTGTTAATAGAAAGTAATCAAGCTGAGCAGATGAGAGGGGGGGTAAAAATACCCAAAATGAGAATAGACCCACCAAACTCAAGGACACTGTGAAGCATAATAGCTGCATGACAGGGATTCCAGAAGGAGAAGAGGGAGAAAAGCAGCAGGTATGTCTGAAGAAATAATAGCTGAAAACTTCCTGAATCTGGGGAAAGAAAGCGAAATCCAGATCCAGGAGGCACAGAGAGCCCCCAACAAAACTAACCCAAACAGGTCGGCACCAAGACAGAAAGTAAATAAGATGGCCAAAAGTAGTGAATTTTAAAAGCAGCAAGAGAATGGAAAGCAGTTACATACAAGGGAAACCCCATACGGTTATCAGAGGATTTTTCAGCAGAAACTTTGCAGGCTAGAAGGGAGCAGCATGATAAATTCCAAACGCTAAAAGGAAAAAAATCTACAGCCAAGAATACTCTATCTAGCAAGGCTTTCATTCACAATAGAAAGTTTCCCAGAAAAGCAAAAGTTCAAGGCAAACCAGCCACATCCCCATCACACACGGCTGCCAATGGCCTGTGGGTCCCACATTCACAGTCCAGCTGCCCTCTGCATGCACAGCTTGCCACCTGCTCAACTCCAAGTTAACACACCTTCACCTGAGATTGCCAAGGACTCAAACTAACACTCTTCCCCTCAAATTCCAGCCCCTGTGCTCAAGTTTGTGCACAAAAGTGGGCATAATTATAATAGAATGAAGCAACCCAAAGAGTGACAGTGCTAGGCTGAAAACATCTCCAACAAGCACATCAAAGGACAATACATACTGCATGATTCTGGTTAGTGAAAGAAATAAACCCAGGAAGAATAAAATAAGATGAAAATAGAGAGGGAGACAAACCAGAACAAACTCTTAACTATAGGAAACAAACCATTGGTGGAGGGGCGGTGGGTGGGGGGATGGGGTAACTGGGTGATGAGCATTAAGGAGAGCACTTGATAGAATGAGTGAGCACTGGGTGTTATATGGAACTGATGAATCACTGAACTCTACCTCTGAAATAATATATGTCAATTAACTGAAATTAAATTTCAAAAAGTACTCCCCCAAAATAATAATAATATGCATTCACTGGCTGGAAATGGACATAACAGCCTAACAGCAATGGTAACCAACAATTCTAAATTCTTTATTAGAATATACCAAATCAGATTTAGATGATTTGAGGCTCAATATAAGTAGTTACACAAAACTGTAAGTTGATTTGCAGCATACACTATATTGTTTCACTCTAAGACATAACAGTAATCCACACAGTAAAAAGAAGTGTCTGTAATCTCTTTTACTATTCCCAGAGGCAGAGGATGAAGATAAATGCTTACATCTAATCTGGTCTGATGCTGCTTAGTCATCTGATCTTGAACCTTCAGTCTTCGAAGAAGTTCTTTGAAACCCACCATGGGTACAGGAATTAACCTAAAGAAATCCAAGTGGTCAATTATCAGATCTTAAGCCTTTTACTGTTATTATAAATTACAAGAAATTAGGGTTTTCATAATAACATTCATGTGATTTTTCACAATGAAATCTCTAAGGTTCAAAGGCAGATCAATGACTATGAAATCAACAATGTTAAATCAGATTTTTTTCAACCTTATTTTACAAATGAAGTTCAATCAAAAATTATACTTTTAAAGAAAATCAGGGAAGCGATACACAGATTTCAAGGTTTTCACAATACTATATGGCCTTATCAGTCAACTTTTTTTTTTTCTTTGTAAAGTAGGCTCCTATGCCCAACACAGAGCTTGAACTCATGACCTTGAGACCAAGAGTTCCATGCTCTACCAGCTGAACCAGCCAGAGGTCAACATTCTTTTTTTTTTTTTTTTTTAAAGATTTTATTTATTTAACAGAGAGAAACACAGCCAGAGAGGGAACACAAGCAGGGGGAGTGAGAGAGGGAGAAGCAGGCTTCCTGCCGAGCAGGGAGCCCGATGTGGGGCTTGATCCCGGGTCTCCAGGATCATGACCTGAGCCAAAGGCAGTCGCTTAACCAATTGAGCCACCCAGGCGCTGCCAAGGTCAACATTCTTTAGCAAACATTAGTCCTTATATGAAAATAAGATGAAGGTCCACTCACTTTTCAGAATCAGGGTTATCCACCTTGGCTTGTTCCCAGATAATAGGATCAACACCTACGAAAACAAGAAATACTTTTTCTGAAAAACACTATTCTCTGGTTTTACAGTATTTGTATGGGAAAGGCCTTCCTAAAGTAAGATTAAAAAAAAAAAAAAAAAAAAACCAGCCGTAATGAAAAATGACTATTCAATATGACCATCACAAAAAAGAAAGTTTTTGTAGGATAGAGCTTAAAAAAAAATTATAGACTTAAAGGAAGTATATACAACCTATAGGATAATAGATTAACCTCCAGAATATAGAAAGAGCTCCTATAAATCAGAAAGGAAGACAAAAACATGTAATAGAAAATGGGTAACTGACATGAAATGTCAATTCACAAAAGATGCAAACATGGCTAATAAACATATAAAAAGATGCTCAATTGACTAGAAATCCAGAAAATGATAATGAAAGTGACTTTTCCCATCAGAACGGCAAAATTAAAAGACTGATAATCTCATTGGCAAAAACAGATCAAAATTAGAAAATAGTAAAAAAGAAAAATATGAGAAAAAGAACACATTCCTGTTACAATGTATACAACTTTCTTTGCAGAGCAATTTGGCAGTATCGAACAATAAATAAAATAAACATAATCTTGACTCAAATTTCATTACCAGAGATCTATTCTAAAATACATATCCATGTGTTCTAAGACATATTTACAAGGATATTTAATTGTTGTGTAGTTTGTAATAATGAAAAGGTGGAAATGACATAGCAGGTAAGTGAAGTAAGATACATCCATGGTATTCCATGTAGATTTTTAAAAATATTTACTTTCATGTACTGATGGGACGAGAAGTGCTAAGAAATACTATACCTGAAAAGGTAAGCTGCATTAAATGTACAGTGCAGAATCCTTTCAAGGATTTACAAGTACATATGCTATATTAAAATCACAGATAAAGGACTAACAGAGTATAATTAATAGTAGCTATTTCTGTGGAAAGGAGATAAAGAGGATCTGTAATATAGTCAATCTAGTTATGCCATCTATAACCTTTTGTGGTGAGAACACATTTATTCAGGTTTTACTGGAACATTCAGCACAAGTTAGAAGAAAATTAAAATATTAAAAGTAAATTACCTTTGGGTAGATGGATTATAGGTTATATTTCTTTAGTTTGTCATCTCCCAACATTTCTAACAAGCACATTAGCTATAGAATAAAAAAGCTAAATGAATTAATACAATGAAAGCATTCAAAACTTTGTCCCAAATTAGAAGACATGTTAGACACTGGTTTTATTAATAACCAACTAATACTTCTCAAAATAGGAGAAGCATATATACTTCTAAATCTTTCATTACCTCAACTCTGTGACGAAAAACATACCTGCAGGAGGATTCTGCAAAAGCTGTTTGACTTGTGCAGGGGAAAGTTCAGTTCTAGTCATAGAAAGGGTTACACCAAGTTGCTGCAACTGTGTTTTTATATTAGTTTGTTCAAAATGGGCATATAGCGTTGTAGCTGGAACTCTTCTTGAAGTACCATTTGGAGAACGCTCAACAACATAAATGACAACTTCTGTCCTGGGAGAAAAATAACCAAGTTATAAAATAGCACACAACAGCTACAACTCAGTATCAGTGCAGCATGTGATTTTAGAAAGGTACTAGCTGAATTTAGAAATCGTTGTTTTAGAAGAGAACATAGTATTTTCTTACATCTTGGAAGGTAAGGAACCTTTACCTAATGTTATGTTCACTTGTAAATCATCTTAAATGATAGTTAAAATGGCACAGACATGATATTTGTAAAACGTTTGTTTCGCTGCAAAGTCCTATGTAAATGTTACTATCTTTTCCAGAATCAAGAAGTACTTTAGAGATTCTGTTGAAGCTTATCTGATGGTATTACATTTCACTAATAATCCTCCTAACCCAACATATCCCAAAGTAAATGTTTTTGCCACTAAGTATGAAAATTATACAAAAGACATAAGTAAATGAGTCATATTTATCCATGAATGAGCATGAATAGTAATCAGATAAAACTTTCTAATAACATCTCTGTGGCCTTTGATTTGCACAGAGATCTATTCTAAAATTCATATGCATGTGTTCTAAGACATATTTACAAGGATATTTAATTGTATAGTTTGTAATAATGAAAGGGTGGAAATGGCATAGCAGTTAAGTGAAGTATTCATGCACACAGAGCCATGATTACTGTTTCTTCCTGTTTTTGAATGAAAAATCTAAGGAATCATTAGCATCTGGTAAATTAAGAACTCCCAAGATTAAGGGGCGCCTCGGTGGCTCAGTCAGTTAAATGTCCAACCCTTGACTTCATTCAGTTCAGGTCAGTTCAGGTCACGATCAGGGTTGTGAGATCAAGCCCCACATCTGGCCTCCGCACTGGGTGTGGAGCCTGCAAGATTCTCCCTGATCCCCCACTCTGCCCCTTCTGCCTCTGATAAGATGAATATAAAATAAAAATAACTCCCCCCAAAAAAATAAATAAAAAAATAAAAATAAAAATAACTCCCAAGATTAAGGAAAAAAGCTTTTATATAAATGTTATAAATACTGAATAATCACTAGCTGAGTAATAACATTCTGCTCTAAGATTAAATTTACACTTTATCAAAAAAATGCTCTTGGATCACTCTCTTTGGACCAAGACACACACAAATAAATAGTGTATTTCATGTATACTTACTGATCATCTGGCAATGTTTTAATACCCTCTACATTTACAGTAAGGGTCTGGTTTCCTCCCAAAACTTTATGCAATGATTCTACCAACTGCTGTTGCTGGCTTCGAATATCTGTTTCTTTTTTGTTGAAAACTAAAACTAGTAGCCCATCTTCATCTTTATTATTGGGCATACAACTATATCCTACTGCCTGTAAAATGACAAAATAAACAATATCAAAACTATGTACAGATTTTACATCAGATGTTTGATATTTATACATTAATTATCTGCTAAAACAGGTAAAACAGCTTAATGCCTGCTAATGAAGGAAATAATTATTCTTCCCACCACTCTGTGCCCTAGGTCATCACACAAGGATAAAGAGAAACTTTTACCAAAGAATAATATAAACTTACAGTGAAATTATAATTTCCTCTTCAACAGAGTAATCAAATAGCCTTTTCCTCTAAAAAACTTTGATATTCATTATCGTTGAGTGTTTCTGAATCTGATGAAACAATTCTGCATGTCATTATAAAAATGACTGCAAAAGTCATGGACCAAGACCTAATTTATTTTACTATTTATATTGACTTACAGAATCTTCAACTAAGTTTTAGATATATCAAAGATATGATTACTATACTTTTTTTACTTTTAAAGTAGAATAACACTGTCAAACTTACAATACTATAAAGAATGTCTACATCATTCTATAGTTTCATGTAATACAAAACTTTACAAAGCTTGTTTTTAACATAATATTGAATATGATAAATTATATCTTTCTAAGGAATTACTCTTTTAGATGGAAGCCTTTTCTTTTGTCACCACTTATAATACAACTTTTAAAAAAGGATTTATTTCTTTTCAGGGGTGAGGGGAGAGGGACAGAGAGAATCTCCAGCAGACTCCCCACTGAGTGAAGAGCCCTATGCAGGGGAGGATCCCATGACTCTAAGACCATGACCTGAGCCAAAATCAAGAGTCAGATGCTTAACTAACTAACTGAGCTACTCAGGAGCCCTATACTCCAACTTCTAAAAAAAGAATTTGAATTCATTCTAGACTAGTTCTCATTTTACCATATGTACTAACGTTATATATAAACTTAAAATAAAAGTTATATTCAATCTATATCCAACTGCATAGTTCTTAGTCACTAAACAAAAATATTAAAATTCCAACTATATACACTTAAAAATCCCTTTTGTTAGAGAGATGAGATAGAGAGATGTTCTTTAGTAAGATAAGCTAGTCATTTTTTGTTGTTTAACCATGTTGAGAAGGGTCTGATCCTCAGCCTTACAGTTCCAAACACAAGTTTACATACATACTGATTTGAGATGGACACAGGAGACAAAAAGTGGGGGTTTTTTTTTGTTTTTTTTGTTTTCATCTGAAAAGTGGTTGGGGTGCCTAGGTGGCTCCATTGGTTAAGTGTCTGACTCTTGGTTTTGGCTCAGGGTCGGGATCTTAGGATTGTGGGATCAAGCCCCAAGTTAGGCTCCACAGTCCTCAGAGAATCTGGGATTCTCTCTCTCCTTCTGCCCACCCCCACACCGCACACACATGCGTTCTCTCTAAGAAAAAATTATAAATACATCGTCAAAGAAAGTGGCTAAAGTATAAACTGGACTGCAATATATTAGTTATGAAATATATGCCATCAAGTTGACCTAAATACTCTCGCTGACTGATGAAACAATCTCTGAGAAGTCAAATTCAAATGAGAAGTTTGCCCGGTAGGCAGGGAATCAGAAAGAAAAAGACTGTACTGTTTTAAAGGCTTTAGCATCCAGCTACAATAGTGATAACAGAATTATACATGCCAAACAGAACACATAGTCTGCATGCTGGCTAGGGTATACATTCCTGGACAATGGAAGATGAGTATCACTAAATTCTAGTTTCCGGTCTCCACTTTATAGATGCCAAGCAGACCACTCCTGCTCTGTTAACATTTTTTCCTATTTTAAATTACATTTTCTTCACTGATACTCTCGTCACCTTCAATCACATATGTTAGAAAGCACTTCAATTTAATAACTTCTATATCTTTAAAACAAAAGTACAATTGTACCATATCCAAGGAGTACTAAAGACCAAGCAGTTGTTTTCTTCATATTATTTTAATCCAAATATTACATTCTCTCTTATATACACTCTTCAAGTGAGGATCAAAAGAAATACTAATACCTTAAATCGGCAAAAGGGATTTTCTTGTGTGAATTCCACTGGTGGAATGTTATTGTTGAAATATCCTTTTCCTGTTCCCCAAAAGGCCTGCAGCTGATTCCATTTTGCTAAAATAGCATCCCTCTCATCTCCCAACAGCGTTGGAGCAGAAAGAGCACTTGCAGTATTTATCAGTTGGTTGGACTGTGTAGGAGCTTGTGTGGGCTGACTGAAGAGACCACCTAATGCTACAAATGTATCCCGTAATTAGTATTAAAAAAAAAAAAAAAAAAAAAAGAATCAATCAATTTAGATCCTAGGTATGGTAGGCAGAATAATGCCCCATGCCCCACAATGTCCACATCCTAAACCCCGGAACCTATAAATATGTTACTTTACACAGCAGAAGAAACTTGGTAGATATGATGAAATTAAGAAATTGAGTTCATACTATCCTGGATTATCACTACGTGAGCTCAACACAATCATAAAGGTCCTGAAAAGGGAAAGGAAGGTCAAAATGAGATGTGAAGATGAAGGAAGGGGCTATGAGCCAGAACATGCAAAGAGAGACTAAAAGCTAGATAAAGCCAGGAAATGGATTCTCCCTTAGAGCCTCTAGAAGTAAACACAGCCCAGGTGAGACTAAAAGCTAGATAAAGTCAGGAAATGGATTCTCCCTTAGAGCCTCTAGAAGTAACACAGCCCTGCCAACACCTGATGTTAGCCCAGTGAAACCACTTCTAAATTTCTAATCTCCAGAATTGTAAGATAATAAATTTGTATTGTTTTGTATTGTTTTAATACACTAAATCTGTGATACTTTGTTATGGCAACATTAGGAAACTAATATACTAGGACAATCCTTATGTTAAATGTTAAACTTACTTTTCTAATGATTATCTTCTTAATACAAGTAATTCCATTCCAGTACACCAGTTGGATTCATATTAGACCCACATCAAAAAAAAAAAAAACAAAAACACACACACACACAAAAAAACCACATACAGATATGATATGGAAAAGTAAAGTTCATGAAGTTGCAGAATTGTTTTTTTTTTTTTTTTTTTTTTTAAGATTTTATTTATTTGACAGAGAGAAACACAGCCAGAGAGGGAACACAAGCAGGGGGAGTGAGAGAGGGAGAAGCAGGCCTTCCGCCGAGCAAGGAGCCCGATGTGGGACTCGATCCCGGGTCTCCGGGATCATGACCTGAGCCGAAGGCAGTCGCTTAACCAACTGAGCCACCCAGGCGCCCCACAGAATTGGTTTTTAAATCTTTACTGCTATTATACGCGCACAAATACAAATTGGAGGACACAAAATGAGCAAAAAGAACCATTATACCAATGTTTTATCAGTATTAACTTAATCATTTTCCTTCTCTTATGACAAAAAAATATAGTAAAAAGAACAAATAAACTAATCATCAGGATTCTAAGCTAAAAGCTTTAGCAGGCGGTGTAGCTTTCTGTGCTACTATTTCTCCAACAGAAAGGGTAAAGTTATTAGATCAGATCAGTGTCTCCAAAGTGGGAGGCAAGTATCCTCAGTACATGAAATTACAGCTGTTAGGCAACCGTTGGGTCACTAAATAGACTAATTCACATAACAAAAAATTGTCTTTTTAATTATCTGACAATAATTTTAAAAGTCTCAGTTTGGTGGTAGTCTGCCTTTAATGACTCACAATACCTGCTTATCTCACATTTTACGAAAGGAAAGAATTAAGTCTAAGGCTCAGAGCTTAGGGAAAAGTTATAAGCTGGCCTCTACTAACACTATTACATTTTCTGCGTACTTAATTTCAGTTATCCTGTCTTTATGGCAAATGATACTGGTTTTCCACTTATAGCGGTAGTACAAATCTTCCTTTTAAAATAAATATGTAATGTTTAAAAGTAAATGGATTTAGGGGCGCCTGGGTGGCTCAGTTGGTCGGGCGACTGCCTTCGGCTCAGGTCATGATCCCGGAGACCCGGGATCGAGCCCCACATTGGGCTCCCTGCTAGGCAGGAAGCCTGCTTCTCCCTTTCTCACTCCCCCTGCTTGTGTTCACGCTCTGGCTGTGTTTCTCTCTGTCAAATAAATAAAATCTTAATAAAAAAAAAAAGTAAATGGATTTAAAGTTCTTAATAATACAAATGATACGGAGATAAGAGAAAAATCATGAACACCAAAATGCTGAGTTTTAGGGCCACTGTATTAGATGATATTTAAGTTTTCTTTCATGTCTAAAGGTGGTAAGTACCACAGGTCACTGGGGCTGCTACAGGGCTAGAGAGGGTCTCTTGTTACCCTCTAAATAGTATTAATTTCCAAACGGGCACATATAAAAATTGTAAAGAATTGGACTAGAAGCCAGAGACTTGAATCCTGGTTATTATAAGCTCAATAAGCTATTTATTGTCAGGGCATCTGGTTGGCTCAGTGGGTTAAGCGTTTGCCTTTGGCTGAGGTCATGATCCCAGGGTCATGGGATCGAGCCCCACGTCAAGCTCCCTGCTCAGCAGGGAGTCTGCTTCTCCCTCTCCCTCTATCCCTCTCCCCACTTGTTTTCTCACTCTCAAATAAATAAATAAAATCTTAAGAAAAAAAAAAAAGCTATTTATTGTAGCATTGGCCAGGAAATCCCTAGGCTTTATCTCTTCAACTTTTAAATGAGATAAACTATGATCTGTACTGATTTACATTTAGCTTCCTTTTCACACTTCAAGCTAGATTACAGCCATACTAGTCTACTCAGAGTTCACTAGCTGAAAGGCATTGAGGAACTCAAATTACATAATCCAATACACTCTTTTCAAATCTTAGCATGTTAGATGTGTCATACCTTTCTACTTCCTCAGGGTCCTCATGCTGTTGACTATTCAAAATCTTCAACTTTCACTGAACACACATCCTCCTTGAAAAGCTCTTTTCCTTTACATTTCCTGACCATATATAGTCTCTCCTGGTTTTATATATGTCATACATACATTCATTCATTCATTCAACACTTACTGAGTATCCACTAAATGTCAGACATAGAGCTAAATACTAAGGACAGAGTGGTAAACAAACTGAGCACATCAAACAAATAGTAATTGGGATAAGTTCTTCAGAGAAATACAGAGGATGAGAGTACTAAATGAGGGAGCTAATCAAGTTAGGCCATGATGTAGGGACAAAGATGAACAGCATGTGCGAATCTTTGGTAAAGCGGATAGGGACTCTGAACCAGTGGAAGCAATAAGGAGCACTAAACAATTAGGTAAGAAAAGACAGACCAGGTTATCTTTGAAGTTAAGGGGTCACCATGGGTCAAAACTGATAATTTGAGCATCAGAAAGAATAATGAATGCAACCAACTCAAGCACATTCAATTTATTAAAACTCCTGCATTCAGAATTATATTTTCTAAAAGATAAAAAAATAAAAAAAAAACCAATTCCTCAGACACCATTGGAAATAATCAGGCCACCAACAACTTCTTACAAAAACTGTCAGAAAGAATTTAGCCTGGCTTTCCTATACAAATTATATTTCAGGGTAACCAAGCAATCTTGCGAGATGATTAAAAACTTTCTTTTACAGTTTTAGTGTGGAAGAGAGGGCAGAGTTAGGAAATCACCGTTTTTGCAACTCCTAATAAAATAACTGATAAAAGGCAATGATCATCAATGAATGAAACCATTAAGTTAAATATTGATGGAGAACTTTATAAGACAGATCAGCTGTCATCTCCCAAACCCACTGATCAATGGTAGCATCATCAAAAGAGGAATACACCTTTTAATGTGAACCAGTATGAAGTACACTGTATATCTGGCAAAGTACCCATGCCAAAAAGTCAAACTTGAATCTAATAAAGTACCTAAAGCTAACTATATTTACCAGGAAAACAGGGGATAAAGTTAAAGGATACTACAAGGAAACAAATCTAGAATTGGGGACATTTCATAGGACAACTGGTCCAGTTTCTCCAACAATTCTAAGGGGGTAAAAAGGAATGGGGAACTCTCTATTCTATAAAGAAACTTGAGGGGTACCTGGGTGGCTCAGTTGGTTAAATGTGTGACTACTGATTTTGACTCAGGTCATGATCTCGGGGTTGTAAGATCCAGCTCCGCATCAGGCTCCACACCTGGAGTTTCTCTCTCTCCCTTTCCCTCTGCCTCTGCCACCCTCACTCCGCATGCATTTTCTTTAAAAACAAAAGACAAACAAACAAAAAAACCCACCAAACTTGAGACAGAACAAGAAAATGAACTGGGGATCCTGTCTGAATCATGATTTGAATAAACGAGTTGAAGATTAATGAAACACATGGTGAAATGTGATTAAGGACAAGGTATTGGATGATACCAAGGAATTATTAATGATGAGCTGAGCTGGAATAAAGTCCATGGTTTTTTGTTGTTGTTTTAAAGATTTATTTATTTATTTATATGTATGTATATATAAATATATATATGTATATTTATATATACATACATATATATATATACAGAGAGAGAGATTGCAAGTAGGCAGGGAGGCAGGCAGAGAGGAGTAAGCAGGCTCCCTGCTGAGCAGAGAGCCCGATGCGGGCCTCGATCACAGGACCCTGAGATCATGACCCGAGCCAAAAGCAGAGGCTTAACCCACTGAGCCACCCAGGCGCCCGAGAAGTCCATTTTTTTTTTTTTTAAAAGATTTATTTATTTATTTGACACAGAGAGAGATCACAAGTAGGGAGAGCTGCAGGCAGAGAGAGAGGAGGAAGCAGGCTCCCTGCTGAGCAGAGAGCCTGATGCAGGCCTCAATCCCAGGACTCTGAGATCATGACCTGAGCTGAAGGCAGAGGCTTTAACCCACTGAGCCACCCAGGTGCCCGAAGTCCATGTTTTTAAAGAGAGAAGCACAGTAAAGTGAGGGTGAAGGACATGTTCAGGATTTGCTCTAAAATACTTCAATCAAAAAAAAAAAAGGGGGGAAGGGAGAAGGAGATAGATAGAACAAGTGTGGCAAATTCTGACTTTTGTTGAATCTATTGAGTAGAATTTGGGGACATTTTACTCTTATTTTTTTGTGTTAAATTTTTCATTTAAGAACAGTAAGTATTCACTGGATTTGACAGGATTAATGATCTTAACTGTTTGAGTAAAGAAAACAAAATCCAGATCAGTGTGGGCTAAGAGGTAACAGAAGACAACAGAAAGGGATTCCCTTTTCCATAACTATTTCATGTAGTTTACGAAGAGGAGACGAGAATAGCAACTGAAGTGTGATGTAAGATTAAAGTTGTTTTTTTGGGACTGTCTTAAGATAAAGGAAATTTCAGGTTGTTTAAATGTGGATAAGGATCCTTGGGGGAGAGAAGATGAAGACTGTTTTGGGGAGAGGAGTGTTGCTGGGAAGAATAATCATATAATGGCGCTTGGAAGATAGCACAAGTGAAAAGGTAAAAGGATGAGTACAGAGGGAGGTAGATAAATCTGGTAGTGAGAAACTGAAGAAAATGCAATGAGGGATTTTATTTTTTCTTTGAAGTGGAGGTCAAGGGCATGTGCTAAAAATAAGAAGAGAGAAATCTGAGATTTGAAGTGAATAAAGGTCTAACTGTTAAAGAAGGTGGGAGAACAAATTAAATAAACTTCCAAGGATTATCAGGCAATGTTGAGGCCCCAACTTAAGTCAATGACTAAGAATTTAGAGGTACTATTCGATCTTTTGTATTGTGTGATTTTCTCAAGCAGTATCTAGATAGACAGTTGGGCTTTCACTCACTTGGGATTTTTTTACTCCCTCAGGCACAGGATACAATGACAAGAAGTTCAGCATATTGGCAACCAGTGACTGAAATGCAAGGACATGGAATGTAAGCTAATTAGAGAGGATAGTGAAGACAAGGAGTTGATGGAAGAGAAAATGGTGAAAATGGTCTAAATGGTCTAAATGGTCTAATGGTCTAAATGAAAATGTGGTTAAAGACCTAATGAGGTCTAGGTACGGCAATGTTTGAAGTATTTTAAAAGGCAGGCTAAGAAAACAATAGGTTGTGGGATGTTCACATTAGTGATCTTGAAATTTTCAGATGTTGCCAAGGTCCAGGGTTAAGAATTGTTTAAGAGCAATGGAAGAGGTCTTTGGAATAAAAGGTAGATGGCAGGGCTGTTTGAATATATAGCCATGTGATGTTTAAATATCCCACACAGATAGAAGTTGAAAAGAAAAGCAAGACTAACAGCGAACTGCCAAAGTTTTCAATGGATCAGAGATACTGTCCAGGAAGTCAGCAGCTAAGTGAGACAGACGCAACACAGATGGTACAGCCAGACAGCAAGCATCTCACACAAGCAGGGGTTTTAAAAATAAGGTAGCAACTCCATAATCTTTGCAGATTAAACTCAAAATTCATTATGGTCCCAAATTCATTGTGCTATGCCAGAATGCTTTTGTCAATTATTCCCTCTACTTAAAATTCCCCTTTCTGACTTTATCCAACTAATTCTTTCAAGAGTCACCTCTTCTGTATTCCACAGGATCTTGGAGGGGTTCATTTTAGTGCTTTCACATTATATATGTATTTTGTATTAACTGTATGTTTATTATTCTGATCAGATACTTATTATTCTGTCTCCTTGTAGCTATAGCAGAAATTGTGGCTTTCAACCTTATATACCCAATGCCTAACATAAAACATAGAGTCAGTAAGTGGCTGCTACATAATTGAATAAGCTCCTTTATTCTGCAAAGGAATAAAACCAAATTCAAATTCCCGTTTTCCTAATGAAAGTAGGTGTAATTACACTAACTGAGAACTGGAGAGACTTTATTTCAGGAAACAAGGAAAAAAGTTCACTTTCTCCTTCTAAAGTACTTAGATTTCCAACAAATTTTGTATTTTTGCAGGATAATACAAAAGAGAAAGGACTGAAATACTAGAGAGTTGAGACTACTCTTCTATTTTCTTCATCATATGGCTAGACAGTTCTTGACATTCATCTTTAATAAACTAATAATATTCAATAACTGAGTAGAATGAGTTTTAGCCAATCATCAAGTTACCTAAGAACAATGAAATGAAAATGATTTTAAGAGGTAGCAGACTGGAAAAGTGAAAGAGCATTACACAGGAAGTCAAAGAACTTGAATTTATGTTTCTATCCTACATCTTGGGAGGTCTATGGAAGAGTCACAATCTCTCAGTTTCCTCTCTTCACCTATGAAATGGAGGTAACAAGAGTACTACTTCATAGGGTTCTTATGAGAATTAAATAAATTGATCCATATAAGATAACCCTGGAACATATGGTCATAACAGCTAATAAGGAAGCTATCAAAGACTAATTCTAAGCTTGTATCAAAGGACTTGGAAGCCAACTTGAAGAGGCTTGTATCTTTGGCCAAAGATGGGACAATAGGATAACTGCAATAAGCGTAACTGCAACAGATTAAAAAATACCAAAGAGTTGAAATACATAAGTTCCTAACATTAAATAAAAATTAACTGCTCTCCTTCAGAGAATCACAGAGAACCAACTAATTGTAAGTAGAATCAACCAAATAGTAGGTTAAAAAAAATGTAAGTATTGCAACAAATACATGGAAAAGGAGCCACAAGGTTAGACTACCATTTAGTCTACCTGATAAATTAGTGGATCTAAGTAATGATCAGCCATGGCCACTGCTAACACAACAAAAAATAGACATAACTGACATTATATACTTCTTGATAAAGAATGCAAAACTACCTACAGTCTTGCAACTCAACAAAAACCTGAACTATCAACACAAATAAGTGCCTAGATCCGATCCAACTTATAAGAAACACAGAAGACAACAAAGTATGTTAAACTATACCACAGGAATGCAATCCAGTAAAATCCTGACTTGAAAAATTCTATAGACAAGTATCTCATTTCTTTAACTGGAAAAACAAAAAAAGAGGGCTAACGGGAACTTACAAAGGTTTAAGACAAATAAAACTGAACAATAATGCTTACATGACAAAACTATAAAGTAAAGAACAGGTCACCATGAAAGATAGAGGACTATAGTTCCGCTGACAGGGAAGTGACTGTGTGGGCAATGTGGAGGGCTTCTCAAGTGGCTGGCCAGAGGCCACCTCCTGACACAGGCACTGGTTACAAGAGGGTTCACCTTACATATAATTCATTAAGCTGTAATTCTGTGCAATTTTCTTTTTTTGTGTGTTACTTTTAGCAACAATGAAGGTTTAAATGGAATGCTATTACACACAGAGGCTTTATAGTCCTGGTCATGCCAATTAGTCTCCTCCTCAGTTGCTATCATCATATATAAATGTGAGAAGTAGCTTTTGGGGTCTTGTGGAACATAATATTGATAAATCTTCAAAAAAAGAGGTATCTATTAAAAGTGTTCTGAACATTGCACTCAATGTTAGCTATATGTTACAGTTCTACATTTGAAGTAAGATGAAGGCCTCATACTTACTAGTTTGCTGCTGCTGCGGCTGTGTGTTAAATCCTCCAAATCCCAGTCCAGTTCCCAAACCAGTACCTAAACCAGTACTACTTCCAGTTGTTGTGCCAAAACCAGTACCAAAGCCAAAACCTTTGTTCTGAGTACCACCGAACAGTCCTTTGAAGGAAAAATTTAAACTGCGTAAGTTAAAAAATCTGATCACTAGCTCATTTCACATCTACAAATGACTTAAGATGCCCTCTTACCAGTAGTGCCTGTGTTGGCTGGAGCAGAAAAGCTGAATGCAGAACCTGCTGTTGTAGATGTTGTCCCAAATCCTCCAAACCCACCTGATTTAAAAAGGATAAATAAAACAGAGAGGAAAAATCTTTGTACACATAAGCAATTTCTTTTTCAAATTATTTTACATCATTGCCACATAAAAGAAAATATTTTGATCTAATTTTTCCTTTCCCTACTTTCAACTTCAATTTTTTAAAAACTGTATTACTAATCAAGGAGTCAATATGTTGCAAAAAATAAGTGACTAAGTATTTAAAACAGAAAAACCACAATGCAATATATACCCTTCAACTAAAGGGCTGATTAAGTTACAGCTGAGAAAACATGCTAAGCCCATTACCATGCTTAAAATCTCTAAAATGACTATGCATGTACTTTTAGGGTAGGAGTTGCAAATTCAAATGCCTACAAGATTTAGACTGAGAACTTTAATGAGTGAAATAGATTGGGTGTTTACTGACTGGTAGATCTTCAGTGTGAATAATTTTTAAAAGTGGCAGCAGTTTCTAAATTCCAGGTTACTGCTATGGGAGAATGGTAGTTTAGTAGTGTTGTATATTCCTATTTTTCCCAAGAGAAACAGAAGATCTAGATTTTCTATGTGCAATTTACAGAATTTTAAACCTTAATTCATTTTTTTGGGCAACAAATTCAAATATTTTCAAAAGAGTGTGTCAAACAGATCATATTGGCAGACTGTGGTGCCAGTTTGCATCTTTGGCTTTGGTGAATTAACTCATATTCTCTCTTAGCTTATTTTTCTTAGTCTTCATGAAAACTTAGGAACTTCTCAAAGGAAACATACCTCCCTGCAACAAGAATTTGTTTCTTGAAGAAAGAGATAAGGAGAAAAAAGCCCACAAGTGGAAGGCAGTGGTAGGCAAGGAGAGCAGAACTAGCACTGCTCCCTGCATAGTTTGGCAACTGACAGATAAACAATCTAATATTGTTTTGTGGGTTTTTTTAATTGTCAGTTTTTACCTGATTACCAATGTGGTGCCAAAAAGACTTTTAAGAAAAATGTCTGAACCATTAGTGCTGGGTTATGCCACATTTTTTTGCAATTCTAACTTTCAATCTCATATATTTTAGTATAAAAGAGACAGATTCATGTAAAATAAAAGATGTAAGGAGGAAAAAACCCCAACCTTCTGATATTCATCATATAATTTTGTTTTGGAAAATTACTTAACAGACTGTATTTTGGGGCGCCTGGGTGGCTCAGTTGGTTAAACCACTGCCTTCAGCTCAGGTCATGATCCTGGAGTCCCGGGATGGAGTCCCTCATGGGGCTCCCAGCTCCGTGGGGAGTCTGCTTCTCCCTGTGACCTTCTCACCTCTCATGCTGCTCTCATTCACTCTCTCTACCTCTCAATAAATAAATAAAATATTAAAAAAAAAACATATTGTATGTTGTACCCAAAAACAAATACCCTATTTTCTTTTAAGTTCTATTGCAATATTGGAAACCGTAAACATTTTGGTTTTAAAAAATCACCTGAAAGTATAGAACATTGTTCTCAATCTTTTTCATTATTCCTCCCTTCTATAGAAAAACTACGACATAGTCTGAATTGGCTACAAATATTAGTATCTTATCATGCTTCCTAATACCAAAAATGTTTATTAGTAACAGTAGATCTGCAAAGACACAAAATAAAGAATTTCTATCATCCCTTGGCTGAAGGCTCAGTTAATGAACATATATAAAGTGGTTAAAATACAATTATCACAACTCAATACTTAACAGTGATAACTCCAAATGAACATGAAATCAAGCAAACACCAACAAGTTTATTTATTGTTGTTGAATTACAAGCTGGGTGGCTTTGTTCGGAAACACAAATTTCAAATGTTGTTTTACCCACTGCCAATTTTAAGCAAACAGGGAAAAATAAACATACCAATGACAGTGCTACATGATCACTTTAAATATACCTTAATGATAATGGACAGCTTTATCTTTGGAATCCAAGGTTTCAAGTATTCTTCAAAACATTTCAAATCAGATGCCAAGGTGATATTCGCACTGCAGTAACAAATACTGCACAAATACCCAAGTACATTTTAGGGAATGATGTTTACCAAATGCATATAATTGGCATGGGTATAGTGGCATAATGTAAGAGAATATGGACAATAGATTCACATACGAGCAGCAGAGGAACAAGACTTTTCTATAGGATAACTGTATATAAAGTAAAAAGACCTATTTTAAATTTATATATACACATTATAATTTGTTTTGCAAATTTCCAATGAACTTCAATCCATATAGACACTAAAACCTTCATTTTCTTTTCTTTTTTCTTTAATGCAAAGATGTCTAGCCTACTTACTAGAACTCAATGCTATCTGACAATAAATTAAACTGCTCTGGTCATTTCTCAAAAAATCCAGTAAAAACTTGGGGGCTCTTTCTATAATTACGTATCTTAAAGAAATGTATTCTAATTTGCTGAGTGGATTAAACAAATACATTACTGTTGTTAAAAAAAAAACAAGACAGGATACTGCTCTTCGTATAAGAAGACTTGTTTCTCGCGGGAAACACAAGAACAATCAGGTGAAATTCCAATGAAAGATGTAGGAAAAATGAAAACAAAAACAAAAATAAAAAGCAATGACTGCAGGAGTCCAAGAATTCCAGAGAAATGGGCCTGACTAATGAGCTTCTATTTTGGAAGAGATACGTAATAATTTGGAAAACACGTTCTACTCAAAATAATCTATTCCAAATTCTTATCACTTGGAAGGTATATTTTGTTCAATCAAATCTAAGTTTAACAAAGGAACATTAACCAAATCTTTTAAGACAGTAAAAACTAAATGCAAATGTTTTTGATTGAACATTAGGAAATTAATTTCCTTTTCTCATCAGACAAATCGCTGTTTTTTCCGAAACTGGAAACCACAAAATATTCTTGGACTCCAGCTTTCGTTACACATACGACCCGCAGTATCTACCTGCACTTGCCAGACTGTTACCAAAATTGAACGGAGTCGCCGAGGTAGTAGAAACACCGAAACTCCCAATATTAAAGTTCACTGCAGGATTAGCAGTTAATCCGAAACCCCCAAAATTAAACCCACTGGCGGTGGAGTTGGCAGTCTCAAGCCCACCAAATCCTGATAGGCGTGTAGGCAAAGAAACAAATTTTTAAAACGGGGGAGGGGAAAGAAGAAAAAGAAAAGAAAGTAAGATAAGGATTAGAAGAGTCAGCAGGTTTTACACAAGGGAACTAAGACAAACCTTGCCTTAGCTCCAAACGAGTTAAGAAAGCGGAGGTGGGGACCGGAGAGACGAGCAGGAGCGTAAAGTCCCCGCGGCAAGGACCAAAGGGCCAGCACCGAACGAGCCGCAGGGCAGCGGCCGCGGTTCCTCGGCTTTCATCTCACCGAGCCCAGTAGCGGGAGCCGATCTGGGTCTCAGTGGCCGAGGTGAGGAGGGCAGGGTGGGTCTCCGGCCAGGGGAGAGAACAGCCGCGCTCCCGCCTCTCCGGGGACTCCCGGCGGCGGGAAGCGAACCCTAGGAGGACAGGGCCTTGCGGGGACCCACGCGGTGCGTGAGAACCACAGGCTGGGCCTCGAATTCCCCCGCGGCCTCCTCAGGATACGCCTGGGCCCGCTCTGCCGCCGCCCGCCCTTTTCCGAAGGACCTAAAATAACCAAGCAAGCCAAGAGACACCCCCCCCCTCCCAGGACCCCTGAACTGGAGAATCTCGGGCTGAGGGGGTGGATCGGAGGCCTCCCTTCTTCCCCGGGAGAAGGTTCGAGAGGATCACTCACCCGCGGGGGCCGCGGTGGCTGCAGCGGTGCCAGAGGTGCCCGAGGGAGCCCCAAAGTTGAAAGCCATGTCGCGGGAGCAGGGGACCAAGGCGCTGCTCCCGCGACATTCGGTGCACTTGGCTTTTCAGTCCCCCGGGGAAACTTGCCCTCGGATTAGGGAGTTCCGCCTCTTTTCTGGCCTAGCCAAGAGGACGGAACGCGGAAAAGCGCAGGGGGCGGGGATTGGAGTGGGCACGCCCCCGGTCCTGCTAGCTTCCGGGGGCTTAGTGGCTTCACGTGGTGTGGGGCGTCACAACTGTGGAGAAGTGCTGGGAGTTAGCGAGTGCGGGCTCAAAGCCCTTAAACATTGCCTTAGGGAGGACCCTTGGAAAGGGTGTGCGTGAGATTGAACAGGACTGTGTAATGAGGACCAGCATCCCCGTAGCGTAGAAGACTAAAATTCAGGAAAATTCACGAAGCAGCCTGTTATCTAGTCATGGGAGTAAATTTTTTAAAAAGTTAACAAAGGTGTCTTTGAGAACGGTATCCGTTTAGGTTCCTTTAAAAAAAAAAACAACCTTATAGAATTATTTGATTCTTAAATCTATGTGCTTGTATACTTTAATAAAAATAATAAAAAATCCATTGTGTTTATCAAAATGACAAATCCTTGGACCCATCTACTTCTAGGAATTTATCTTACGAATGGGCAAATAATACAACAATATTTGTTGTTACAAATAATAACAAGTTACTGGAAACACGGGTTTGCTTAAATAGTTGAATTTATACAAAGGAATACCATTCAGACATGAAATGGGAACAGTAAAGCTCTTTATGTACTGAAATGAAAAAAAAGATCTCAAAGATCTATTACATAAAAAACAATTAGAATGCTGCCTATGGTATGCTACAATTTTGATGATGGAAAAAAGGGTTAGAATATGTAAATACACATTCTTGTATAAAATATTATTAGATATATATTTAAAAAATGAGTAACATTTCCTCTGGGTAGATGAACTGGATGTCTGGGAGATGGGTAAAGGAAGACTTTTCATGATAAACCCCTTTTTATGCTTTTTGAAAAGGTAAATGGTTTACCTTTTCAAAAAATTAAATCATGCCGGCAGTGGTAATTGCAGAAGTCCCAGTGTGAATGCTGCAGGGAAGAGGACAGCAGGAAGGGGAGACAGGAGCAGATGGATTTGATGATTTATGGCTGTGGAGGGAAGAGAGAGAAAGAGTCTAGCAAGAGTCCCTGTTTTCTGGCTTATACGACTGGGTGGATTGCGAGGCCATTCCCCAGTGATGGGAATTTGGAACAAAGACAAGAAAAAATGAATTCCTTTTTTTTTTTTTTCCTTTCTGGATTTGAGGATAATCTGGTGGGAGATATCCAGCAGGTGTTTGGTATGTGTGGCTGAGGCTGAACAGAGACCCGTGTTTCGGCTGTTAAGTGTTCAGGTTGTAATTGAAGTCAGGGAGTCAATGGAATTGTCAGCAAGAGTTATCAAGTGAGAAGAGGTTGCTGCTGATCACGGATATCAAGAAGAAAGCAAACAGCCCTCAAGGGAGCCTGAGAGTGCATGGCCAGAGAGCTAGGAGAACCCGCAGAGTGAAATCACAGAAATAACTGAACGGCAGAAGGATGGGGAATGAAAAAGAATGGGTGAATATTTCTTCCATAGGAAGCCTTCCCTGACCATCCTTTCTAAAATAGCACATTCCAGTCCTGTTACTGTGGCTTCTTGAAAATTCTTAGTATTTACCACCACCTCTTTATTGCTTCCCACATTTAATATAAGCTCCTTGAGGGAAGGGAACTCTTTTTTCCCCCACTGGTTTTATCCCTACTGTGAGCAGAGTGCCTGCCCTCTTGACAGAACTTATTCAATACTGTGGAATGGATAAATGAGTTCTATGACATGTCCTTTTCTCTTGCCTTTCCCATATTCATCTCCAAGTCCTACACATTTTATGTTTTTAAGTTCTCAAGTACTTCATCTCCACTGCCATCTCCTCGATTTCAATTACCATGATCTTTTGCCTAGACCAGGGATTAGCAGATGGAGGCCAAACATGGACTGTCATCTATTTGTGTAAATACAGTTTTATTGCCACACAGAAACACCCATTTGTTCACATGTTGCCTAGGACTGCTTTTGTTTTATTTTTTTAAGATTTTATTTATTTGGCAGAGAGAAACAAAGCTAGAGAAGGAACACAAGCAGGGGGAGTGAGAGAGGGAGAAGCAGGCTCCTCACTGAGCAGGGAGCCTGGATCATGACCTGAGTGCCTCTCCATGGGATGACAGGTGGATGGAAGGTCTGTGCCTTTTTCTTGCTATCCTGGCCCTATACATTTTTATTTTACCCAATAAAGCCCATTACTTAACCCCTGCTATGCAGCTTTGTGGAATTCACCCTGGAGGCTGGTGCATGACACCCATCGTCACTTGCCAGTGGAGACCCCAAAGGGACCCACATAACACGGCAGCCTCTTAAGTGACCTCTCTGTATCCACATAGACTCTTCCAATTTATTTACCTCACAGTTAGAGTAGGCCTTTCTAAACAAACCTACCATGTCTCCTGCTTCTCCCCCGTCACCACAAGCCAGTTTACAACACTTCCTGTTGGTCTTAAAATAGACCCAAATCTTTAACAAGGCTTAATAAGACCCAGGCTGATCTGGACCCTGCCTTTCCCTCCAAACTTATCTCCACTCTTCTTCCCCCTCTGAAATCCAAGCAAATATTTTGTCACTTGTAAACAGGTCCCTTCCTGCTCCTGCCCTCTTTGGTTAAGGGTCAGACCCCTGGGCCTATTGAGCCCCAGTGCTCCCGAGGGGCTTCCAGGGTTCTGAAGGAAAGCCCTAGGGCACAGGAGCACAATATGGAGCCCACTTCAAGCTTGACTGGTCAGGCTCCCTGGAACCATCCACCACAGCTGAGCAGAACTCACAAGTGGCCCAATAGGTAGGACTCAGGCCTGCATCTGTCACGAGGGCAAAGGACATCTTTCAAATGAAACTCCAGAGACGACGGGTCATCTGATGACATAACACACAATTTCCAGCGCAATTTCACAGAAACAGTTTTATTAGTGAAATACTTCATTGTGTTAAGGGTAGAAATAAACAGGTCCAGAATTATATGAAATGAACCAATCATTTAAGCTACAGGAAGAGCATTCTGGTCAGTATTCTGTTTGATAGCCAGGAGCAATTAATTCCAGAAATAATGCCCAGAGGGCCAAGTGGGAAGGTCACCTTTTGTAGAACTCGTGTATCAAGCAATTTAAATAATTAAAAAAAAAAAAAAAAAACCTCTCTTCAGTAAAAACCCCAATAGGGGTTAGTCATATAGTACTTGCTCCACTTGACCATTACTGATCTTTCCAGAACATGAGGAAATAAAGTCCAGTAGGAAAAGCCTTGAGCTCCAGTGGCAAAGCTGAGCTCCCATTGAGCTCCCATTTCCTGTCCTGTGTTCAACTCTCAATTTTCCCTGACAGAGCAAGCTCACCTCTCTCCATTTGGTTTCTCCCGAAATTGAGTATCATAGTACAGGACACATGTATTTTGTGATAATGATAATCACAAGGACTTTGGAGGCCTTTCCAGGATAATGGCTCCAAGGAAATCAGCACAAGGAATAGTTGGTTATTTTCAGCCTAAAGCCAACTAGGCACATTCGTTCTTCTTAACCAATCCATAATCTTGACTGCAGTGTATGGGCTTGCCACAGATTCTTCAGAGAGATAATATCAAATGGGATGTTAAGCCAAATAACTATTAAGAATCACATGGCAGTAATGTTTTTGGTCTCCCTGCCTGTGTGGGAGTCAGTCTGAAGTGTACATCAGCTGTTATCATTCATAGTATGAATTTCCTCCTCACAGATGACTATACCCTGATAATAGGATGGACCAATAAATATGCACTGGTTTATCAGTTTTATTCATGTGGGTAAGTGGATAAACAAAGGAATAGGGTGTGCCAATTATATGGCTAAATATTGGTAAATTTAAAAAATCCGGATATTTGGCATTACTGAAGACAAAATATTTTTTCAGTTTAGTTTTTCCCATTTTAGTGATTTGAGATTCATAAAGAAGTTGGGACTTTAATGAATTAGCCCCTTCAAGAAGGGAACATGTCACATACTGTGTTAGTGTAGAGAGAAAGAAATTGGGGCAAATAATGGGATTTATTACCTCCACACAGGGATCAGAAGCTATATTTGTGAAATCCATGGCTTTTTTTCTTCATTTGGTTACACTGAATTCCAGTTTCAAACAAAGTCCTGTAAGATGATTCAGTAATTAAGACATACTTTGTGCACTTTGCTGTATAACTATATAGTTTCCTTGATCCAAAATGAATAGTGAACTTTGAGAACAAAATCCCCTTAAATACGCTTGAATTTGTGACATGTCGTAGTTCCTAATCCTCTAATTTGGGTTGCAGTGAAAGCCAAGAGGTCTGCTGAGAAGAGAAGGCCCTGCTCCTGACTCCTCAGGGACCTTCCTTTAAAGCATTTTCTGTGCAATATTTTAAAACACCATCATTCATTCTGTCAGCAAGATGACTGTCACAGGAAGCATAGGGCACATTTTTCTCTCTTCAGTGAGTGACACTGAACCACAGAACACTGAAAGGAACCAAATCTGAGGGAAGAAAGCCAACTCACAAAAGACAATTTCAGAGTTCCCAAGAAGCCCTCCCCCGAAGAAACATCTAGTGCAGTTAGACTTCCTGAAGTGTATGTGTAACTTAGGCTGTGAATGGATGGATTTCCCATATTCGTAAATAATCTTACAAAGAATCACTCAATAATACTGTAATTAATAGAGTAACATATTTGTCAAGGGTGACTGGGGGAAAATTAATTACTGATGACACTTCGCTGAACCACCTTTCCACACCAAGATCATTTTGGCTAAAAAACAAACAAACAAACAAAAAACAACAAAAAACACAACAAAAAAACAAAAAAAACCCAAAACCAAACTACCCACAAATGTCATAACTAGCATTTACTTCTACTCCATATGAAATATCTGTACTTGCCCACACCAACATTATTTGTACATCTTCTCAATTCACAAAAGTACAAGCAAAAGATCCTCCCAGGTGCTTAATCACAGTCACCTCACGGGTATGGCCCCCACCACCTGCCCCACTCACCCCTTCCCCACTGGGTTCCCAGCTGGCTTGAAAATAGTCAGAAGACTGAATTATTTTCCTGGAGGAATTATGAACTGAAGAGTGGCATGAAATACAATATATCACTTTTTAAAAGGAGGAAATTAGATGCATTTTAAGGATGTATGGAATGAAGCTACCAATTTACCCTGGGCTCCGAACTCTTATTTACTTCTGTTTCGGGGGTGGAATGAATGGGGGGATACAACATAAAATAGTCTTTATATATCTGGAGCACAAAGTTTGATGACTGAAGCATACCGAAGAAGGTTAGACCAAGGAACGTTAACAAGCAATGCAGACACATTTTAACCACAACAGTGGTCACAAAATTCTGGAGCTACCAGCACCCGATAACAACAAAAAATTACTGTACAAGAATTTATTAAATACTTGCTAGACACATGGAAAACGAAACAATTTTATAAAGCCTAATGGCCAACCGCGTCAGTCAGTTGTTTAACCTCCTGCCGGAATGCTCTCCTCACTTGCCAGCGCGGGGTCTCCTCCCTCTTCTCTATGACAGGCCACATGCCCGTGAAGACTTGGATAGTTGCCTCACGTCGGGTCCAGGTCAGGACAGCTCACACGGCTCCTCCGCCAAGCTCAGGCCTCAGTTAGGTTCGTATGAGGGGTGCTCTTTCATCTGCAGTTCCCTGAGACTCAGAAGAGAGGGGACAGCGGCGTCAGGTGGTCACTTCAGAAAGTTCTCTCAGGATGGGAAATGCAGGGGGCCAGAGGGGTGGGGGAGGTGGAAGGAGGAGAGACTGATAGGAGGGCAGTGGTCACAGTCACCTCTCTTCTCACTGAGCCTGCCGCTGCTTTGCCATTCAGCCCTCACCTTGTCGTGAGGCCTGCTCTGAGCCCTCCCAGCCTCGCTCCCCATTCCAGAGCAGCACCCTCTCCTGCGGCCACCCGGACAGACCATAACCCGCATCTCGCTCCATGGATTTGCTCCTTGCTGATTTGAATCCTACCGGGGAACAATGTTTCAGAGGTGGTGGGTGCTCAGTCATTGCTGGCTTGTTGACTACATGAAGATGGTTAACGGTACGAGCAGTAATAACATTTACCTGGGCTTTCACCTGTGCTTATGAAAATCTTAGCAACTGTGGGATGTCAGACTGGGAGATCCATACATAGAAATGGCAAGATAATTACCTCATACCTAATTCACGCTAAGCTGATGGGCACAGCTGAAGAGAAATCATGCAGAACACAGGGAAATCTGAGCCAATACTCTTCAGATGGTTTCAACCTATTTCATTTCCTACTTCACATTTGCCTCAGACACTTAGTTGAAGTAACTAGGGGGAGAAAGCCTTTGTTGCAAAAAGGGACGTTGCTGAGAATTTAAGAAGGGCTCCCACAGGAAAGGCTCATTCGCGGTTGACTGGGTTAACCAGCTGGTCACTTAGGTCAACCTAAGCCTGTTTATCCCACCCATTTGGAAGGCAGTTCCCTTCTCTCCAGGGAAGTTAGTGCTCCCCTGTGCCAGTCATTTCACAGGCAGTCATGACTCACTGATTGGTATCTTCGAGTATACTGATTCCTTCCAAGCCGGTCTCTGGTTGTCTTGCTTTATCACCTTCGAACTGTTTCATCACGTAACTCATGCTTATTGAGCTCCTACGAAATGCTAACACCAGACCAAGTGCTTTCTGTTTACTATATCCTCTAATCCTCACAATAACTCCTAAAGCAGGCTCTCCCATTATCCCACTTCACAGATGAAGAACTGAGGCACATTTTAGTGCCACACGGCCATTAAGTAGCAGAACTGGGATTTGATCGTAGGCAGTCTGACACCAGAGTCCAGAGGTTTAGCTGTTAAATAGTCTTCCTCTCCTTTTGGGCCATTTTGAGAAACATTAAGCTTATACCCAGGGATTCCATGCCTACCAAGACAGCCCGAAATCCTGGACAATACCATTGTATTACTCCTTCCTCTTTGATACACTCCCCTTGCTTCTCATTTGGTTTAGTAGTAATATAACCAAGAAATTACTGTGCCCAGAATAAAACCTCAAAATCCACCCGGAGGATTGCAGGTGATGGAGCCAGTTCACAGCCCTTCAGGGAAGCACAGTTGCTTCCTCAGGTAAAGTGACCCAGTAAGAGAGAAGTTCCTCCAGCCACCACTCACCTCATCCATGGATCCCTGTCCTCTGCATGCAAGCCAGGTGAAGATCAAACCAAAGAACACACCCAGCGCCATGACAATGTAGGGTATGTTCGTGATGATCAAAGTAGTGTTGATCACAGACTTCAGTCGACTTGCAGTCTCTTTATCAATGAGAACACTCTGGAAGGCAAGAAAATAGCATTTCCCTGATTATCAAATATTCAGGGTGTAGAGTTTTTTTACTATTTCTTTTCTCCAAATCATTAAACCCAATTTGGGTAAGTCTTCCCGTTAGCAAACCAAAGATCCTAAAAATTCATTTAAAAATGAGAGTAACCAGAGGGGGCATTTGTTAACATCTTATTTTTTTTTCCTGAAAATATGTCTTCCTTTCAAATTAGGTTGGAAGTAGGAGGGAAAGAGTATTAAAAAATAATGAGATAATACCATCTTTCATATCAGACAACTCCAACTTATCCTTTAACATCTAACTCAGCATAACTTCCACCCAGAAGTTGTCTGTGGCCAACTCAAGCCGTTAAGGTCCCTTTACTACGCTTCCATATGACTCCCTGAAACTCCCCCATCACTGTGCACTCTGTGTTGTAACTGTTGATCTATAGGTCTCTTTTTGACTGTGAGGTTTCCAAAGGCAAGACTTATTATCTCTAAATCAACTAACATCAGGACAAGAACTCTGCACACAGTAAGTGCTGAATTAATGCCAGTTGACCAAATGAATGAAATATTCCAACAATGGTATGTGGAAAGTATAATTAGTGTCTTGCTTAAATCTCTAGTAATCAAGATCAGCAGTCTCAGGGCCTGGTTGGCTCAGTCTGTAGAGTGTGTGACTCTTGGTCTCTGGGTTGTGAGTTCCAGCCCCATGTTAGGTGTAGAGATTACTTAAAAATAACCCCCCCTTTTTTTTTTTAAAAAAAAGGATTTTATTTATTTATTTGTCAGAGAAAAGCACAGCGAGAGAGGGAACACAAACAGGGGAGTGAGAGGGAGAGGCAGGCTTCTGCCAAACAGGGAGCCTAAAGCGGGGCTGATCCCGGGACTCAGGGATCATGACCTGAGCTGAAGGCAGATGCTTAACAACTGAGCCACCCAAGTGCCCCTAAAAACAAAATCTTAAAAAAAAAAAAAAAAAAAAAAAGTTTATTTAGAAAAAAAGTTTCTTAAAAAGACCAGAGGTCTCAGTAGAGTCTCTAAAGAAGTCTTTGAGTCTCACTAGAATTCCAGAGGTTACTGATAAACAAGAACATGTTCTAGAATAACACTTTCTGGATGCAGAACAAAGATCTTATCTCTTTAAACTGTAATGGGTGAGGTGTCTGGAGAGCTTAATTTCATAAAAATTATGAGCAACCATGGAACTTTGGGCCTAATTTAGGCTGAGTCTGCACTAGGATGAGGATGGGTTTCTAGGGCTGGTGCTTCCAATATCTGGCCAAGATCCATCAGTGTGAGGGTCTCCTTCTTTGGAAAAAGGAGGTGAGAGAGCAGTCTCCAAGGTCACTTCAAGGTCTAATATTTCCTTTTTTTGTAGAGTAAAGTCAAGTTTTTTCTAGGAGGCACCAAAAAGCACAAGGTTTTACTCCATAAATCCCTAGACTCAATATAGTCTTCAAAAAAGCAAAGCAAAGCAAAGATTGAGTTGGAGGGGACTTCAAATATGTGCACGACTATGAACATAAGCTGGCAGAAGAGGGTCCTTCCTCATTTTCAAAATACCCTGCTTCCATGTCCTTCTCCACAAATAATAACCATGATGACTCAGGAGCAACTGCAAATAGAGCTTATTGGTAAATATTGTCTACTTTTTCCTATGAAACAATAAAAGCCTTCTCTTAGAATTATAATCACAAACCCTTCAAAAGTTTATAAACGTGGCTACCAAAGTAGTGCCAAATGAAAAAAAAAGAAGGTTATAAAACTGTATCTATGGGATCGTCTTAGCTATCTAATATCAAAACCAGAAAAATACTAAGAGGCAACATAAGCAGGTATCAGCTGTACTTGTTTCTGAAGGGCAGGTTATCAGTGCTTTGTTTTTTAAATATTTTAAAAAAATTTTAATTGAGTGGGGCACCTGGGTGCCTCAGTTGTTAAGTGTCTGCCTTTGGCTCAGGTCATGATCCCAGGATCCTAGGATTGAGTCCTGCATCAGGTTCCCTGCTCGGCGGGAAGCCTGCTTCTCCCTCTCTCACTCCCCCCACTTGTGTTCCCTCTCTAGCTGTGTTTCTCTCTGTCAAATAGATAAAGAGCTCCTGTTAGTTTTACAAGGTGTAAGACATTATATTATTTTTTACAAAGTCATTATTGGAAACAATTTAACAACACACTGTTGAGTAAAATAAGCAAGTTAAGAACAATATCAGTCTGGTCCAGGTTTTGTGAAAGTTATTTTAATTTTCCTTTTCCTTGCCAATCCCTGTTACTAAGTTTTCTATACAGAACATGTTTTTTTGCTTTTGTTTTTTCTTAGGGAACAAAGAAAAATAATAACAACTTTTTTAAAAATGGTGCTGTTAACAACAGAAGCAAGCCAATCAAAAACTTATTGGACAGGGAAAACCCCTGCATGTTCCCCCTCCAAACTGGGTGGAAGAAAGAGGAAAATTGAAGAGATTTATACAGTAAATCCATGTGATTCAGAAAAGAATTTATCACAGGTATCTTAAATAGCAGGTGTTTTCTGAGCTTTCTGAAAATGTTTTTATTTGCAAAATTTTAGTTTATACCTAATAGTTAGGGATAAAATTTCTACGGGTATAGTGTAAAAGAAAGAAGTATTTCATTAGGGAAATTCTTTTTCTTTGAACTATAAAAGGATCTGTGTCCTATAATTCGTGATATATGTTTGTTTATCAGAAAATAAAAAAACCCCTCCATGCTATGAGAAAAGGCAACCATCTCACTAAAATTAATGAGAATGTATCACACTTTATTCAGTTATTCCTTTAACCACCTGACACAAAACTTTCATGCGATGTTGCCAATCATTTTTTTAAATAATTTATTTTATTTTTTCAGTGTTCCAAGAGTCATTGTCTATGCACCACACCCAGTGCTCCAGGCAATCCTCGCCCTTCTTAATACCCACCACCCGGCTCCCCCCACTTCCAAAACCCTCAGTTTGTTCCTCAGAGTCCAAAGTCTCTCATGCTTTGTCTTCCCCTCTGATTTACCCCAGTTCACATTTCCTTTCCTTCTCCTACTGTCGTCCATGCTACTCCTTATGCTCCCCAAGTAAGAGAAACCATATGATACTTGACTTTCTCTGCTTGATGTTGCCAATCATTTTAATTTGACCATCTTTTCCTCCTGCTCAATGACGTGAATGGTAAACTGATTATATTTTGCAAACTGGCAGAGTTTCAAAGACAGAGGAGATACAAAGAGAGGTTTGACTGAACATCTGAGTGTTGGCTCTTTATTCTGCTTCAATAGCGTCTAACATTGCTTCATTTGCCTCTGCATTTGGTTTCTTACGTACCCAGAAAGAGTTTCACCCAAAATATGTTCTTGAGAAAGGAAATTTTTTGTCATTTTCAAATCTCAAACACAGGCAGCCTCAAGTAAACATATAAACAGAAATTTTCTGAGGACAAATGGGTTTTTAAAAATCACCTTTCCCCCTCTCTCACATCTTAAATTACATAGCTACAATTGCAGACATCATAATGGAAATTTCCCAAGCTTTCACAAGTAAAATATACCCATGGCTCCGCCCATGACTTACCTCATTAATATACATCACTGGGAAAACCAGGGTTCTAATGTTCCCCGTTTCACTATAAAGACAAAAGGTGACAAATCAAAACCACAATGAGATATCACCTCATACCTGTTAGAATGACTAGTATCAAGAGGCAAAAAGCCGTGAGTGTTGGTGAGGGGGTGGATGAAAGGGAATCCTTGTGCCCCGTTGGTGGGAAGGTAAACTGGCGCGGCCACTGTAGAAAACAGCATGGAGGTTCCTCAAAAAATTAAAAACAGGACTACCATATGATGCAGCTTTTCCACTTCTGGATGTTTAGCCAAAGAAAATGAAAACACTAACTCGAAAAGATATATGTACCCCTATGTTCATTGCTGTATTTTTTTCCAGTAACCAACATATGGAAACAACCAAAGTGTCCATCAATGGAAGAATAAATAAAGGAAACATGGTACATATTCACACTGGAATACTATTTAGCCATAAAAAAGAATGCAATCTTGCCATTTGTGACAACGTGAATGGCCTGAGGGCGCTACACTAAGGGATCACACAGAGAAGGACAAATACTATATATTCTCCCTTACACGTGGAATCTAAAACAAACAAACCAAAAAACCAAGCTCACAGACACAGAGAACAGATAGGTGGTTGCCAGAGTTGGGGGTCGGGAGGTGGGCAAAATGGGTGGAGGGAGTCAAAGGGTAAAAATTTCCAATTATAAAACAAGTTAAGTCCTAGGGACATAACGTACAGCATTGGTAACTACAGTAAATAATACTGTAACGTGCACTTGAGAGTTGTTAAGAGAGTAGATCCAAAAAGTCTCATCACAAGAAAAAAAATCTGTACCTAATGTGGTGATGGATTACTAGACTTATTGTGCCGATCCTTTTGTAACACATATAAATATTGAATCATTATGTTGTATACCTGAAACTAATATAATGTTGTGTGCCAGTCATGCCTCAATAAAAAAGGACAATATCTGAGATTATTTTACAGACATCTTCATTATGATAGCACACTGGCCTGGAGAGATAAGTAGTGGCGGGGGCGAGGGGATGGGAGAGAGACAAGCAGACTCCCCACTGAGTGCAGAGCCTGATGCATGGCTGGATTTCACAATCTTGAGATCAAGACCTGAGCCGAGATCAACGAAAGTCAGTTGCTTAATCCACTGAGCCACCAGGCGACCCTCCTCAGAATGTTTTATGCCCAGGCCACCAAGTATTGTTTTCACTAGAGCCCAGAGCACATTACCAAGAACGAGCTCTGCACCTGGTGTTTGGGGGACACTAGCTCACTTAAGTCTCTCATTAGTCTCATGCAGTCGGTATCACTGTCCCAGATTTAAAACATGGAAATTATGGCTCGGATTCATTTGCCCAGGACCAACAGGACTGTAATTTTCCTTTGATCCTAAGGCTCTAGGTCTTAACTACTAATTTATACTGCCTCAGTGATGTACACAGGGGTGGCAAAATGCATTCTTGTAAGCCACATTTACTTTCTAGAAAGATCCATGACACAGGTTAAATCTGCAAATTTGATGGGGGAATCAAGTGTTATAGATAGATAGATGGAAAGATAGATATACAGAAAGATATGATATTATGTATAGTTTTGCAACTTGTTTTATTCATTAACATTAAGTCATAAGCATTTTCTCATACCCCCAAATTCCCACTGAAAAGTCTGAGCAGGAGATTATATTTAGTAATCCTAATTAAACGGTGGTTTTTAGATGGAGTGTGGGGAGGAGAGGCTCACTCAGGAGCCTATTTTAACTGCTGAACTAGGAGCCTGTGGTCCTGGGTGGGAGCAGTGGGAAGATAGGAAGGGAGGCGACCGGAGTCATGGCAAGGGCAACACTGCATGGCGTGGGGAGGCGCTGACTCTGTAGCCTTACTGTCACCTCTCTGTGCCTTGGTTTCTTCATCTGTAAAATGGGGCTAACACAGCATAACCATGAGGAATAAATGAGTTCCTGTATGTAAAATACTTAGAACAAAGTGTGATCCATGGAAAGCAGGCTATACATGTTTGGTTCAATAAAGTAAGTAAATCCCAAAACCAAGACAACCTATGGGGATGCTGATTATGCCTCATCCCTGAAGGGCAGGAGGGAGCAGACCTAGAAAGTAGGCTGTCTCCTGACATCCACCCCATAGGAAAGTCAATGCAGCAAAATGGCCCGCTGCCTCTAATGGAAGGAGTAAAACTTACGCAAAGTCTTCTAACTTCTTGACATAAACGTTGATCTGGAACCTCTTCGCGGCTCTTAGAATAATTCCAGTTAACTGCAAACCAGAGAAGCGGGAAGAAAACATTAGGGCTTACTAAAACCACAAACAGTTTTTCTCAGCAGAGCACCACTCCCTCGGGGCAGTGCTCCCAACCGGGGGCCGCTGCCATGTTTGCAAGGAAGGGCAGACGAGGCAACAGGGACCCCAGGACAGAAGGAGAACTGCGGATGTGGTCGGGGGGCCTGGCAGACCAATGCTTCTCAAACTTTAATATGCATGTGAGCTCTGCGGGACCTTGTGAATATGCAGATGGTGATCCAGCAGGTCTAGAGTGCAGCTTGACATGGCGTGTGTCTGGCAAGCACGCAGGATGCTGCCCCTTTGGATCGCGAAGCCCTAGGCCACCCTGGCAGGAGGGAGCTCTAAGCCAGAGAGTCGTCCCCAGGATGGTCAGCAGCCCCCACAAAGCCGGAAAAGCTGCCATCTTCCCATGGCCACTCCCCCTCTGCATTGAGTTAAATAAATAAAATCTTTAAAAAAAAATACATATATTTAAATTTCAACCAAAACATTCCCGGCAGTAAGCAAAACAAGAATGCTTGTCTTCAACCCTGCTGATCTGTCTGCCAGCGGGAGAATGTATAAACGTTCAAGTCCAAGGCTGGCAACAGAACATTGACCAGGTTTTATGGGTCCAATCTGTTATTCCAGCAATGCAATGTTTACAGACGCTTTTTTGTTAAAGCAGGTTGGCTGCTATTTCTGCATGTCAGAGCCACACAGTTCAGCCTGTTGGGCCAGGAAACTAGGTATCACATGCACTGAGCTGAGTCTTCTCTCTTTGAATATGTATATGAAAGGAAGACAGTAATATTAAGAGTGCTCAGGACTAAACCGACAGACACTGTATAGACAGAATAAAATGCATACTTTTACCAGGGAGATGTGTGTACTCACAGGATTTATGTCCACAAATGTCTCATGATCATCCTTATTTGGATGCATGCCATCTATGGCAGAAATGAACTTCTGGTCTGCTTCATAGAAGTGAGGGAAAGATATAATAATAGGCGCGCCTGCATTTTAAGGAAAACAGAAATGAATAATGTGGTTCTTGAAAGTCCAAGATGAATATAAAGTTCCCACCCATGAACCTGGTTCCTACAGGAGGGGGAAATTCTATACATAAGTAAACTTGGGTGGGGGGAGAGGGACAGGCTAAAATTCCACCCGACTCCTCCTAGTTTGGGATTTATACTTCACTTGCTGACATCTCATTTACCCTAACACTATTTGATTCCACCATATATACTGAAGTCATGGCTAAATTACATATTCTTCAGTATTTATTGCACCTATGAAATATAAAGGTTTACACATATTCTTTTAATTAACATTCCCAGGAGCCCACTTAAGTTAAAACTATTAACTTCATTTTGCATTTGAGGAGTTAAAAAAAACAGACCCATGGGCGCCTGGGTGGCCCAGTTGGTTAAGTGACTGCCATCGGCTCAGGTAATGATCCCGGAGACCCGGGATCGAGCCCCACATCGGGCTCCCTGCTCGGCGGGAAGCCTGCTTCTCCCTCTCTCACTCCCCCTGCTTGTGTTCCCTCTGTAGCTGTGTTTCTCTCTGTCAAATAAATAAATAAAATCTTTTAAAAAATCAACATTAAAAAAAAAAAAAAAAAACAGACCCAGGGCATTCAGCCTTCAGGTAAGGAAGGCAGAATTCTAATGGAAAGAGACCTAGCTCCTCTGAAAGCACTTGTTTCAACTGCAAATCTCAACCGGTAAATAGTTTACCTAAGACAGGCTTTCTTTTCCTGGATATGTTGATAAAGAATTTTTGAAGACTTTGCCTGGTCATGCTATCTGCCCAGCATTTGACTAGCTCAAGGTCTGCCCACATGATCTGTTTTTTTCTTTTATTTTCTTCCCTATTCATTTTTTAAAAAGATTTTATTTATTTGGCAGGGAGAAACACAGCTAGAGAGGGAACACAAGCAAGGAGAGTGAGAAAGGGAGAAGCCGGACTCCCACCAAGCAGGAAGCCTGATGTGGGGCTCGATCCCAGGACTCCAGGAACATGACCTGAGCCAAAGGTAGACGCTTAATGACTGAGCCACCCAGGTGCTCCTCTTCCCTATTCATTTTAAGAATCAAATAGAGACTGTCCCTAATGGCCAAGGCAATCTCCAGAATCAATGCAACGCCTATCAAAATACCCATAGCATTTTTTGGCAGCACTAGAACAAATAATCCTAAAATTTGTAAGAATCTATGAAAGACCCTGAACAGCCAAAGAAATCTTGAGAAAGAACAAAGCTGAAGGCATCATAAATTCCAGATCTCAAGATATACTACATCCTGATCAAAACTCTTCAAACTATAGGGATAGAGGGAACATTTCTCAACCTCATAAAATCTATCTACAAAAAACCCACAGTGAATATCATCCTCAACGGGGAAAAACTGACAGCCTTTCCTCTGAGATCAGGAACAAGGCAAGGATGCCCACTCTCACCACTACTGTTCAACATAGTATTAGAAGTCCTAGCAACAGAAATCAGGCAACAGAAAGAAATAAAAGGTATTCCAATTGGCAAAGAAGAAGTCAAACTCTCTCTCTTTGCAGATGACATGATACTCTATGAGGAAAACCCAAAAGACTCTACCCCCAAACTACTAGATCTCATACAACAATTC
>PITA01006775.1:65014-97199 GCA_004023965.1 Spilogale gracilis
TAACCAAAGAAGTCAAGGATCTGTACTCGAGGAACTACAGAACACTCATGAAAGAAATTGAAGAAGACACAAAAAGATGGAAGAGCATTCCATGCTCATGGATCGGAAGAATAAACATTGTCAAAATGTCTATACTGCCCAGAGCAATCTATACTTTCAATGCCATTCCAATCAAAATTCCACCAACATTCATCAAAACATTGGAACAAACAATCCTAAAATTTATATGGAACCAAAAAAGACCCTGAATCGCTAAGGAATTGCTGAAGAAGAAAAGCAAAGCTGGGGGCATCTTGTTACCTGACTTCAGGCTTTATTACAAAGCTGTGATTACCAAGACAGCGTGGTATTGGCACAAAAACAGAGAAATAGACCAATGGAACAGAGTGGAGAATCCAGATATGGACCCACAGATCTATGGGCAAATCATCTTTGACAAAGCAGGAAAAAATATCCAGTGGAAAAAAGACAGTCTCTTCAATAAATGGTGCTGGGAAAATTGGACAGCTACACATAGAAGAATGAAACTAGACCATTCTCTCACACCACACACAAAGGCAAACTCAAAATGGATGAAAGACCTCAACATGAGGCAGGAACCCATCAAAATCCTGGAAAAGAACATAGGCAGTAACCTCTTTGACATAGGCCACAGCAACTTCTTTCAAGACACGTCTCCAAAGGCAAAGGAGACAACAGCGAAAATGAACTTCTGGGACTACATCAAAATAAAAAGCTTCTGTACAGCAAAGGAAACAGTCAACAAAACAAAGAGGCAACCCACAGAATGGGAGAAAATATTGACACAATGGACAAAGGGCTGGTATCCAAGATCTATAAAGAACTACTCAAGCTCAACACCCAAAAAGAAGATGAACACATCAAAAAATGGGCAAGAGACATGAAGAGGCACTTCTCTATAGAAGATATACAAACGGCTAACGGACACATGAAAAAATGTTCAGCGTCACTAGCTATCAGGGAAATTCAACTCAAAACCACACTGAGATACCACCTTACACCAGTCAGAATGGCCAAAATTAACAAGTCAGCAAGCAACAAGTGTTGGAGAGGCTGCGGAGAAAGGGGAACCCTCTTACACTGTTTGTGGGAATGTAAACTGGTGCAGCCGCTTTGGAAAACAGTGTGGAGATTCCTTAAAAAATTAAAAATAGAGCTACCCTATGACCCTGCAATTGCACTACTGGGCATTTACCCTAAAGATACAGATGTAGTGAAAAGAAGGGCCATATGTACCCCAATGTTCATCGCAGCAATGGCCACAATCGCCAAACTGTGGAAAGAGCCAAGGTGCCCATCAACAGATGAATGGATAAAGAAGATGTGGTACATATATACATTGGAATACTATGCCTCCATAAGAAAGGATGAATATCCAACTTTTGCAGCAACATGGACTGGACTGGAAGAGATTATGCTGAGTGAAATAAGCCACGTAGAGAAAGTCAAGTATCACATGGTTTCACTTACTTGCGGTGCATGAGGCGTAACCTGGAGGACAGTGGGAGAAGGAAAGTAAATGGGAAGTGGGGTAATTCAGGGAGAGAAATGAAACAACAGAGACTTTGGACACAGAAACAAACTGAGGGACTTGGAGGGAGGGGGGTGGAGGGATGGGAGAGCCTGGTGGTGGGTACTGGGGGCACCTAAGGTGTGGAGCACTGGGTGTGGGGAATGAGGAATGAATCTTGGAACACTGGAAAAAAAATTTAAGTAACAATAAAAAAAAAGATATACTACATAGCTTTATTAATCAAAACAGTATGGTACTGACATAAAAACAGACACGTAGATCAACAGAATAGAGAGCCCAGAGATAAACCCACACATACATGGTCAATTAATCTATGACAAGGGAGGTAAGAACATACAGTGGGGGGAAAGGCAATCTCTTCAATAAATCATGTTGGGGAAACTGGCCAGCTACATGTAAAAAAAATGAAACTGGGCCACTTTCTTACACCATATACAAAAATAAACTCAAAACAGATTAAAGACCCAACTATGAGCTCTGAAACCATGAGACTCCTAGGGAAAAAAAAGGCAACAATCTTTTGGACATTGGTCTTAACAACATATTTATAGATATGTCTCCTATTGGGACTGTACCAAAACAAAATGCCTCTACCCAGCAAAGCAAACCATCAACAAAAGAAAAAGGCAGCCTACTCAATGGGGGAAGATATTTGGAAAGAATATGTCTGATAAGGGGTTAATATCCAAAATATATAAATAACTTGCACAACTCAACACCAAAAAATTAAATAAATAAATAAATAAATAAATAAATAATCTGTTGAAAAGTGGGCAGAGGACCTGAATAGACATTTCTCCAAATAAGACATTCAGTTGGCTAACAGACATATGAAAAAAATATTCAACATCACTTATCATCAGAGAAATGCAAACCAAAACAAGGAGCTATTGTTATGGCTAGTATCAAAAGACAAGATGATAATAACAAATGTTGATGAGAACGTGGAGAAAAAGTAACCCCTGCCTACTGTTGGTGGGAATGTAAACTGGTATCACCACAGTGGAAAATAGTGTAGAGTTTCTTCCAAAAATTAAAAAATAGAAATACCATATGATCTGATAATTCTATCACTGAGTATTTACCTTTGGGTAATGAAAATACTAATTTGAAAAGCCACGTGTGCCCCATGTTCAGTGAAGCATTACTTAAAATACTGTCATCCACAGATGAACGGAAAAAGAAGATGTGGTATCTATAGACAATAGAATATTACTGAGGCATAAAAAAAAATGAGATCTTGCCATTCATGAAAACATGGATGGACCTAGAGGGTACTATGCTAAGTGAAAGAAGTCAGACAGAGAAAGACAAATACTTATTTGTGGTATCTAAATATCAAAACGAACAAACAAAACAGAAACACACTTATAAATTCAGAGAACAATGCGGTGATTGCTAGAGGGTAGGTGACTGGGGGAGTTGGGTGAAATAAATGGAGGGGATTAAGAGGTACAAACTTCCAGTTATAAAATAAGTAAGTCACACAGACATGAATAGCACAGCATAGGGCATATAGTCAATTACTGTAATAATGTTGTATGGTGACAGATGGTGACTATACTTATTGTAGTGAATGTTAATATACAGAATTGTCAAATCACTATGCTGTTCCTCCAAGACTAATAGAACACTGTACGTCAAATACACTTTAATAAGATTGTTTTTAAGAAAGGAAGAAATAGGGAAACAAGTTATTAAAAGAAACCTATACTAGATCATGCTATTGAAGAGGAGAGTGGGATCCAATAATTGCTGCCAGTGAAATACATTTGGAGAAACTAGCTTATTGCCAAATAATTTAGATTTGCTTACATATCTACCAGCCCTACTCAAGATCCTATCATTTGTCACATCCATATGGTTTGTTTAGGATGAAACTGGTCACTAAACAGTTTCACAAAGCCATAATTTCCTTCTTTGAGATCTACAATGATCTTTAAAATGTATTTTAAAAAATTTATTGGGAACTTAATAAGGGCCAGACACTGCCTTAAAAAATTTTTTTAAGATTTTGTTTATTTATTTGACACAGAGAGATACAGTAAGGGAGGGAACACAGGCAGGGGGAGTAGGAGAGGGAAGCAGGCTTCCAACTGAGCAGGGAGCCCAATGTGGGGCTTGATCCCAGGATCCCAGGACTATTATCTGACCTGAAGGCAGATGCTTAATGACTGAGCCACCCTGTCACCCTGTCTTGAATATTATATATATATATATAATCTCTCACCTTCACACAATCTTCCAAGGAAGTTATCATCAAACCCCATATTACAGATGAGAAAACTGAGGTCTATCTCCTTTTTCTTTTTTTAACCATTTGATTTATTTATTTGACAGAGAGAGACACAGCAAGGAGGGAACACAAACTAGGGGAGTGGGAGAGGGAAAAGCAGATTCGCTCCTGAGCAGGGAGCCTGATACGGGTCTCGATCCCAGGATGCTGGGATCATGACCTGAGCCATAGGCAGACACTTAACGCTGAGCCATTCAGGTGCCCCTGAGGTCTACCTCCTTAATCAACTTGGCTAATGTGCTAACAAACAGGATATGAATTCAATCCAGATCTACCTGACTCCAGATCACTCACTCATTCCACTATGCAAAATGTTCTCCAGGGAAATTCAAAATACTTGAGGATAATTCCAGAGAATTTAACTTTTCAGCCCACATCCAGGAGTACATAAGAGGCAAGAGGAAAAGGAGTGTAGCAAGAGGTTGAGTTGCCAATAGAATCTTTGTTGATCCTGACATCAACTTCTTGAGGAAGCAGAATGTTAACAAAACAATGAGAAAAAAAATATGTCCACATTTGTGACTTTAAGCCAGAGGCACATGGACTGTGTGGGCAGGGCACTATTCCAGGACCATTCACCTAGTATGAGGGCAAGAGAGGTCAGAAGCAGGCACTTGTTCCCATTTACCTTTGGTCTTATCTCCAGGGAGGGGGGCCATGTCCTCAGGCACAGTGGCTCCCAAATAGAAGGCACCATCTTCATAAGAATCACCTGGACCTCATGTTAAAAATACAGGTTCTGGTGCCCTGGGACATATATTTTTAATGACTCTCCAGGTAATTCCTATGCAAAGCCAAGTTTAGGAGCCAGTGCCCCGGTAGAGAAGGAATAGGGAGGTAAACTGCTGACTTCGGACTTACCCCAAAAGGAGATTTTTTTTTTCCAAGCAAATTAGACAGGAGGGCAAAGGTTAGCATATTATTTTATTGAGGAAGTAAAGATAACTTTATTCAGGAAAGAGGAGTTACAAAATTTCTCAAAACTTTAAAGAGGGATTGCAGCCTAAGAAGTATCACAGCATGGACAGGAGAAGACCCTACATTCTAGCGGGGATTTGCTCAGAAATAAGAATTTTAGGGGCGCCTGGGTGGCGCAGTTGGTTAAGCAGCTGCCTTCAGCTCAGGTCATGATCCCAGAGAACGGGGATCGAGCCCCGCATCAGGCTCCCTGCTCAGCGGGAAGCCTGCTTCTCCCTCTCTCACTCTCCCTTCTTGTGTTCCCTCTCTGGCTGTGTTTCTCTCTGTCAAATAAATAAATAAAATCTTTAAAAAAAAAAAGAAATAAGAGTTTTATAAAAATCATTTTCCCTCTCTGAGCCCTGCTTTCCATGATTATAAAAAGAGACCTCTGGATGCCTTTCTAGCAGGAACACTGTGACTAATTATGCAACATATGATTGTTAAAGTTAGTTCTCAAGATGAAGAAAATGCTTTGTCAGTTGTACCAGCAATAATTCTGCCTCATTCATGGAAAAGAGCAGAGTAGCTCAGACATTCAGAGACACTAGGAATTTGCAGTCAGGGTAAAACTAACTCTGTTTTGAAATCATCATAAGTTTTTAACAAGATAGGTACTTTCTCATTACCAAGTTCTCCACTTTCCCTTTTAGCATCGTTATGAACATGAAATCAGTTAATGCTTTACACGTATCAGCTACATGTATATATGTAAACAGCTTAGAATAATGACTAGCTCAACAGTGGCTACTGTAAGTGCTTGGTAAACATGAACTATTATTACTATTAAGACTTCTAGGGGCGCCTGGGTGGCTCAGTTGGTTGGGCAACTGCCTTCGGCTCAGGTCATGATCCCGGAGACCCGGGATCGAGCCCCACATCGGGCTCCCTGCTCCCTGGAAAGCCTGCTTCTCCCTCTCTCACTCCCCCTGCTTGTGCTCCCTCTCTCGCTGTGTTTCTCTCTGTCAAATAAATAAATAACATCTTAAAAAAAAAAAAAAGACTTCTAATCTACAACCCAGAAAGAACACAATATGACATTCTAGGAATAAGAAGCATTACACGAGAGAAAGAAGAAAGGACCAGAGGAACCACAAAACTGCCAGAAAACAATGAACAAAATGGCAATAAGCTTATAATTATCAATAATTATTTTATTCATTTTTTTTAAGAGTTATGTATTTATTCTAGAGACAGAGTGTATGTGTGTGTGTGTGTGTGTGTGTGTGTGTGTGTGTGTGCAGGGGTGGGGCAGAAGGAGAGTGAAACCTCAAGCAGACTCTATACTGAGCACAGAGCCTGACAAGGGGCCCAGTCTCACAACCCTGAGATCATGACCCAAGCTGAAACCAAGAACTGGATGCTGAACCAACTGCACCACCCAAGTATGACTTTAAATGTAAATGACTGAATTTGCCAACCAAAAGACAGAGTGGTCAAATGGATAAAAATACAAGACCCATCCATATGCTGCCTAAAGAGATTCACTTCAGGTCTAAAGACACATAGAGACTGAAAAGTAAATGGAAGGAAAATATTCCATGTAACTGGAAATTAAAAGAAAATGGGGGTAGGCAGAGTTACATCAGACAAAATAGACTTTAAAACAAAGACTGTAATAAGAGACAAAGGAGGGCATTATATAATGGTAAAAGAATCAATCCAACAAGAGGATCTAACATTTGTAAATATTCATGCACCCAACATAGGGGCACCTAAATATATACATATTAACAGGCCTAAAAGGAGAAATGGATAGCAAAACAATAATGGCAGGAGATTTTAATATTCTACTTACATCAACAGATAGATCATCCAGACAGAAAATCCAAAAGGAAACATTGGCCTCAAATGACACATGAGATCAGATGAACTTAGATATATAAAGAACATTCTATATAAAAGCAGGATTCTCAAGTGTACATGAAACATTCTCCAGGAGAGATTATATGTTAGGACAAGTCTTAAATATTTAAAAAGAGTGACATCATGTCAAGCATTTTTTTTTCTACACATAAAGGTATAAACCTAGAAATTAATTAGAGAAAGAAAACTGGAAAATTCGCACATATGTGGAAACTATACAACATGCTCCCAAGCAACCAATGAGTCAAAAAAGAAATCAAAGGAGAAATCAAAAAATACCTTAAGACGAATGAAAGTGGAAATATAGCATATCAAAATTCATGGGATGTAGCAAAAGGAATTCTAAGGCAGAAATTCACAGTGATAAATACCCATCTCAAGAAACATGAAATTCTCAAATAACCTAAGTTTACACTTCAAGGAACTAGAAAAAGAAAAAAAAGAAATGAAGCCTAAAGTTAGAAGAAGCAGGGAATAACAAAGATCAGAGTGGAAATAAATGAAATAGAGACTAAAAAGATAATAGGAAAGATCAATGAAGCTAAGAGCTGGTTCTTTGAAATGATAAAATTGACAAACTCTTGCTAACACTCATCAAGAAAAAGAACTTGAATCAATATATCAGAAGTGAAAGAAGTGATGTTACAACTAATACCACAGAAATACAAAGTATCATGAGAGACTACTATGAACAATTATATGCCAACAAACAACCTAAAAGAAATGGAAACATTCCTAAAAACAAAAGCTTCCAAGACTGAATCATGAAGAAATAGAAAACCTGAATTGATAATTATTAGTAAGGAGACTGAGTTAGTAATCAAAAACTTCCTACTGAACAAAAGTCCAGAATCAGATGGCTTCACTGGTGAATTCTACCAAATACTCAAAGAAGAATTACTACCAATCCGTCAAAGTATTCCAAAACATAGAAGGGCAGGGAACATTTCCAAGCTCATTTTTACAAGGCCCACATTACCCTGATACCAAAACTAGACATGGACACACAAGGAAAGAAAATCTTAGGCCACTATCCCTTATGAACATAAATATACAAATCCTCAATAAAATATTCACAAACTGAATTCAACAATACATTATAAGGACTGTACACCATAATGAAGTGGGATTTACTTCAGGGATGCAAGGATGATTCAACATTTACAAATCAATCAACATGATATAACACATTAACAAAGTGAAGGATAAAAATCATATGATCATTTCAACCAAAGCAGAAAAAAGCATGTGACAAAATTCAATATCCATTATGATAAAAACTCATGATAAAGTACATATAGAGGGAACATCTCTCAACATAATAAAGGTCACATATAACAAGCCCAGAGCTAAGATCATACTCAACAGTGAAAAGCTTAAAGCTTTTCCTCTAGAATCAGGAACAAGGGAAGGATACCTATCTTTGCCACTTTGATTCAACATAGTATTGGAAGTCCTAGCCAGATAATTAGGCAAGATAAAGAAATAAAAGACATCCAAATTGGTAAAGAAGAAGTAAAACTATCACTATTAGCAGATGACACGATATATGTAGAAAACCCCAAAGACTCCATTGAAAAACTGCTGGAACTAATAAACAAATTCAGTAAAGTTGCAAGATAAAAAAAAAAAAATCAACATATAAAAATCTGTTGTATTACTATACATTAATAATGAATTCTCAGAAAGAGAAATTAAGAAAATAATCCCAGGGATGCCTGGATGCCTGGGTGGTTTAGTCAGTTAAGGGTCTGCCTTTGGCTCAGATCATGACTGACTACCACATCCGGCTCTCTATTCAGCTGGGAGTCTGCTTCTCCCTCTGCCTCTTCCCCTGCTTATGCGCTCTCTGTCTCTCTGTCTCTCCCTCTCTCTCTCCCCCTCTCTGACAAATAAATAAATAAAATCTTAAAAAAAAAAAAAAGAAAGAAAGAGAACATAATCCCAATCACAATAACATCAAAAGGAATTAAATACCTGGAAATAAATCTAAGCAAGGAGGTAAAAGACCTATACACTGAAAATTATAAAAGGAAAGAAATTTAAGAAGACACAAATAAATGGAAAAGATATTCCATGCTCATGGATTGGAAAAATTAATGTTAAAACGCCCATACTATTCAAAACAATTTACAGATTCAGTGCAATTGTTATCAAAATTCCAATGGCATTTTTCACAGAAATAGAATAAACAATCTTAAAAATTGTGTGGAACCACAAAATACCCTCTAGTAGCCAAAGCAATCTTAAGAAAGAAGAACAAAGCTGGAGGTATCACACTCCCTGATTTCAAACTATATTACAAAGCTATAATAATCCAAAGAGTACAGTATTGGCATAGAATGGACACATACGTCAATAGAACAGAATAGAAAACCCAAAAATAAAATCCATGCACATTTGGCCTATTAATTTATCACAAAGAAGCCAAGAGCATACAATGGGGAAAGAACAGAGTCTTCATTAAATGGTGTCAGGAAAACTGGACAACCACAAACAGAAGAATGAAACTGGACCACTACCTTATACCACACACAAAATATCACTCAAAATGGATTAATGACTTGAATATGAGACCCAAAACCATAAAACTCCTAGAAGAAAACATAGGCAGTAACCTCCGTGATATTGGTCTTGGTAACAGCTTTTTGGATCTGACTCTAAAAGCAGAGGCAACAAAAGCAAAAACAAACAAGTGGGACTACATCAAACTAAAAAACTTTTGCATAGCAAAGGAAACCATCAGTAAAATGAAAAGGCAACCTACTGAATGGGAGAAAATATTTGCAAATCATGTATCTGTAAGGGGTTAACATCCAGTATATAGTGAGAACTCATGCAATTCAAAAGCAAAAAATCCAAACAATCCAATTTAAAAAAATAGGCAGAGGATCTGAATAGACATTTTTCCAAAGAAGATATACAAATGGCAAATGAGTACATGAAAAGATGCTCAACATCATTAATCATCAGGGAAAGGCAAATCAAAACCTCACACCTGTCAGAATGGCTAAAATCAACACTACAAGAAACCACTGGTATTGGTGAGGATGCAGAGAAAAGGGAATCCTTGTGCACAGTTGGTGGAAATGTAAATTGGTGCAGCCACTGTAGACAACAATATAAGGATTCCTCAAAAAATTCAAAATAGGGGCACCTGGGTGGTTTAGTTGGTTAAGTGTCCCACTCTTGATTTCGGCTCAGGTCATCATGATCTCAGGGTCATGACATCAAGCCCTGCATCAGATAGCATGCTCAGGGCAGAGTCTGCTTGAGATTCTCTTTCTCCTTCTCCCTGTGCCCTCCTCCCACTAGCACACACACTCTCCCTCTATTTCTCTAATAAATAAATAAAAATAAAATCTTAAAAGAATTAAAAATATAATTACCATACAATCCAGCAATTCCACTTCTGGGTATTTATCCAAAGAAAACAAAAACTAATTTGGAAAGATACATGCACCCTATGTTCATCACAGAATTATTTTCAATAGCCAAGATACAGAAATAACCTAACTATCCATTAACAGATGAATAGATAAATAATTTGTGGTGTGTATACACACACACACACACACACACACACACACACACACAGTTACACAGTGGAATACTATTCAGCTACAAAAAGAATGAAATCTAGCCATGTGGAACAACATGACTGGGACTTGGGGGCATTATGCTAAGTGAAATGATTCAGACAAAGACAAATATCTATGGTCTAACTTACATGTGGAATTTAAAAACAAAAGCAACAACAAACCAAGCTCATCGATACAGAGAACAGATTGGAGGTTTCAGAGATGGTGGAGTTGGGATGGGAGAAATGGATAAAAGGCAGTCACAGATGCAAATTTCCAGTTATAAAATAAATGCCTCAGGGATATAATATACAACATAGTGACTACAGTTAGTGGTACTGCATTGCATATTTACAACTTGCTGAGAGACTAGGTCTTAAGAGTCTTCATCACAAGAAAAACATTCTTTTTGGTAACTATGTATAGATATGCATGTTAACCATACTTACTGCAGTGATCATTTTACAATATATACAAATACTACACCATTATATTGTATACTAGAAACTAACATAATGTTATATGTCAATTACACCTTAATTTTAAAAAAAAAAAAACAAGCAATACAAAAAAGCCAGTAATTTTTTACTGTTCTATTGAGGAGTGTGAAAAATAAAATTAGGACCATTATGCCTTATACCCCTAACAGCCACCTGGCTTCTGTACACTCGCTTGCTAAGACCCTAAGAAAGTGGAAAAACCCTAGCAGCCCCCCCCCACACACACACACACATAGCCACCCTCTCCCCGCGCCTTCAGATCTAAGAACGAGAGATAACGGCCATCTGGCTCCGGGAATGTGGCTGTGAGAGCACTCCCTGAGCCCATCTATCTAGCTCCAGGAATGTGGCTACATGACCACTCCCGGAGCCCCCTACCCGACCATCTGGCGCCTTGAGGTTTGCTGGGCTGGGGGGCCAAGGCCAGTCATAAGGTGACCAATAAACTAGGGAGAATGTCAGCCAATCATGTGCTTGCAACTGTGGAGATTCTCCAACTTCTCTGTAACTTGTTTGTCCTTACCTATAAAAAGCTGAAAAATTTGCTGTTCAGGGTCTCTGAGTGTGACTGGTAACGTCTGCACGGAGGCCCAGGTTCGAACCTGACAATAAAAGACCCTTGCCGCTTGGCTTTGACTCTGGTCTCTGGTGGTCTTTTTCGGGGGGTCTCATGACTTGGGCACAACACTATAGCCATATTGTGAAATATTCTTAAAAAGTCAGAATCACTCTTTCATTTGCACTGACAGCATTATTTATTGAAGAACACTAATCCTGCATCTGAGACATGCAGAATCACGTCCCCTCCCTGGGCCCTTACCATTCTTGCAGATGCTGATGTTCAAAACTCCCGAGCCCAGGCAGTTTCCTTTAGGCACACAGAAGCCGGCATTGTCTGAGGTATTGGCTAGTATTTCTCCAGGCACCCTATAGCGGAAGGCAGGCAGTCCCTGCACACTCTCGAAGTCACTGAAAGTTATGTATACTGATCTGGTGGGAAGGAAGAAGGAAAAGTCAGGGTGGGCTCCGGTCAGTGGAACTGGCCCAGAATCAGTAAGTTAACAACCGCTCTCGGGTACAACATTGCTAAAGTTGAAGGGGTACAGACGGGCAATGAAGACTCAAAGGAAAATCTGAGAGGAACTCAAGCCACTTGGTGTGGAAGAGGAATTATCATGGAAGATGTTTAAGAGGCAGCAACTGTAGTAACAGCTAAACCTGGCCAAGGGGGGGAAAATGTATGGTAGGAAATGAGAGGACATTCAGGACGGAGACTGACACGGAAAGAAATCAAAGCATCATCCAGATCAGCACGGACACGAGCCAGTGTGGACAAAGCTGAAGCAAGGGGGACGCAGAGACAAAGCGAAAGCAGAAAAGGTAGCAGAAGGGCTTAGATTCGTAAGCACTTGGAATGTGCCCCATCAGCTGGACGTTTGATTTGAATGTCTCCTTTGGTACCACTGCCCTCAAATAAAAACAGTTTTCGTATTTGGGAATTGATGTCAATATTTATTATTTCAATCACTGATCTCAATGGAGTTGAACGTAATTTTGCCTTCAGTCTTTAGGGAGTTTCAAGCAGTAGTCCCGCAGACCACTAACCAGCCATGTATCTGCCCGGAGGCCAAGTGACAGATGAGCACTTTCTCGTACACTGTCTCAAGAGATCCTTCAGCCCCTGGTTTGACCGCCAAAGCGAAATTGCTTTCTGCTCCTGGATGTTTTCATCTTTGAACCAGAGGTGGCATACCTCTCTTGTGGGGCTGTGAATCGCATGGGAGCTGCTGTCTCCTCATGTCCCATTGCTAGAGCATTTTCTAAATAAGATATTTTAGGCCAACAGAAAAGTAGAGAAAATACTGTAATAAACACCTTTTTAAAAAAATACTACTCAGATAAATAAAAAGCATATTATGGATACTATGGATAATATGGATACTATGCAGCTGTCTGTATAACATTTCTTTTTTTTAAAGATTTTATTTATTTATTTGAGAGAGACAAGGAGAGAACGAGCAAGAGAGGACAAGCAGGGCGAGGGGTAAAGAGAGAGGGAGAAGACTCCCTGCTGAGTCGGGATCCTGATGCCAGGTTCGATCCCAGGACCCTGGAACCACGAGCTCAGCTAAAGGCAGATGCTTAACCCAGGCACCCCTGTGTAATACTCCTGATTCTGATCCTTTTCTGAGTCCCCAGAGGTAACCACTGTCCTGAACTTAGGGTACATCCTTCCCTTGCAGGTCTTGACCCTTTCACAAATGTGCACATTCATAAACAATGTGTGGCATGATTTGCTCTTTTTAAGTGTTATATAAACAGCAAGCTGTACTCTCTTCTTATAATTTGCTTCTTCATTCAATATTACATTATTAAGATTTGTAACATTACATTATCTGGTTCTTATACTTTAAATCTTATATCTCTTCATATGAATACATCACAACTGATTTATATTCTCCTTTTTAGAGAGACTTAGGTTGCTTCCAATTTTGCATTACTAAAACCACATTACAATGAACATTTCCGAATATGTCTCCTTACACATCTACGCAAGGTTCTCCAGGCCAGGGAACTGATGCAGAACAGTGAGGCATCATGGTGTCTGGGCATCTTTGGCTTTGCTAACCACTGCCAAATGGCTCTTCAAAAGTGGTCGTGTTGGGGTCTCATGGCTGGCTCAGTCGTTGAGCATCTGCCTTCGGCTCAGGTCATGATCCCAGAGTCCTGGGATGGAGTCCTGCATCTGGCTCCCTGCTCAGCGGGGAGCCTGCTTCTCCCTCTCTCACTCCCCCTGCTTGTGTTCCCTCTTTAGCTGCGTCTCTCTGTCATAAATAAATTTTTAAAAATCTTAATAAAAAAAAAAAAGGTGGTTGTGTTGGATGAGAACATGTTTCCTCTGCACCAAATCTTTTAAAAAGCCTCCTACGGTGCCTCTAGGCTGCCTTGTTTCACTCACTGCATTCAACTGCATTTTCTGACCCTTCTGTCCTGCCACAGATATGTAGCGGTGAGGGCAGGCATCCAGAGAGGGACTGTGGGGGAGTGGGAAAGGCAGGGAACCATGACACAGGCAGCAGAGAGGAGCGGTGGGGGCCAATGCCAGAGCTCTTTCTGTGGCGACATCCCAGCACCTGGGAGCAGAGTTGACACAGCAGAGGGGGAGATTCATATGCCACCACTGTTCCTGGCAGGGCTGAGTAGGTAAGCGGTGCAGTCCTGTGAGCCACGAAACACAAGAACAGCCATTCCTCAGAATATTGAAGCAACAATAGATATGTTCAGATCTTGAGGAAGGAGTTGAGTTCAGGAGTTTCTGAAAAGGCTTGCTGGGGTAAGTGGGGAGGATGTGGAGATGGTGCGAGTCAGCCATTCATTTAGGCAGTCTGAGGGTGAAGGGTGGAGAAAGGGCAGTGGCTGATGGGGGGGACGGAATCAGGATGGAGAGTGGGATGCCTTCTTCCCAGAGAGGAGTCATAATCGGAAGGAGTGGGTGGGAGAGGGAGAACTTACAGGGCAAGTGGGAGCAGGTATGATCTAAAGGAAGGTGAGAGCTCAGCAAATGCCTACAAACTTGAAGTCGGGACAACACTTTGATTTATCTTCTGTGTAGAGTTTACCTGTTCACTGGAAGACCAGGTCAAGTGTCCTGCTTGACAGTATCACTATGACTAAGAGCCATCACTTCATATTGTTTACTGCTCTCCAGGCCCTGGGCGAAGTACTTTACTAACAGTAACGCGTCTGTCCTGATAACAACTTCCAAGGTAGGCAACTCTTTCTTTCTTTGTTTCACAAATGAGGAAAGTGGGGCACAAAGTGGCTGAATAAGTTTCCCAAGGTCACACAGCTGTAAGTGCTGGAGCTGGTGTCCCAATCAACCAATGCAGTCTCGCTCTGGAGCCCGTGCCATGAACCACACTATGCCACCTTGTCTCTCAACACACCATCAGCACTCATCAGTGACTTTTTGTTTTAAGATTTTGTTTATTTGACATAGAGAGAGAGCGCACAAGGAGGGTGAGCAGCAGAGAGAGAGGGAGAAGCAGATTCCTGCTGAGCAAGAAGCCTGATACGAGCTGGATCCCCTGGAGGCAGACGTCCAACCATCTGAGCCCCCAGGTGCCCCAGCATTTGTCAATGATGAAGCAGAAATGTCCAGGCCTATGAAGGGGAGCTGTCTATATTCCCCACTCTTTTGGTGGTCTTGCAGTCAAATAACTTATCTGGAAAGTTCTTACCTGCAAAATTCAGATGGGAAGACATAAAGAATTTCCTCTTTCTTTATTAATGGGTGGAAAGAATCTCCATCTGTTCCATTAATCATATTGCAGTTGTCTGTTGTCCACCAGTCAAGGGACCTGTATTGATAAGCACAAGAAAGAGCAGACTATCACATTTGATTTTAGATCTTTCCAGATGGCCAAGACTTTTCAAGCCTTTCTTGGGAGCCAGCTACTCACAGAATCTTACTCACATACAGACACATGGGGGATGCTGGTTAGGGATTGGATCAAGAGGGGCCTGATCCCCAAATCAATTCTGGTAAGAGGCAAAGTCCTAAAAGCCCTCTTTGCTTCCTACAAAAAAAGAGTATCCTATGTAGAGGTTTAGAAATCCCCATTTTCTTAATATAGTGTTTCAATTTAGTATGAACGATAGCCTTGTTCAGAGCTAGCCCACTGACAGGAGAGCTCAGGATAGATATGTTCAGATCTTGAGGAAGGAGTTGAGATGGCAGAGTAGTAGGAGGATCTTATGTTTGCCTCATCTCTCAAACACAGCTAGATAAATATTAAATCATTCAGAACACCAGGAAATCAATATGAGGACTGACACAGAACAAACGGCACAACGACAGGGAGTAAAGAGGCCATGGCATGGAAGGTCCGAGATGCAGATGTGATTTGGGGAGAAAAGAATCGCCAGTGCTAGGGAGGGGAGGGAGCCCATGATCACAGGGGGCGGGGGGCACAGGGTGCAAGTTATCACACAAGAAAAACACTTCCCTAAACCGGTGACGGGGAAAACAAGAGGGGCTGATAATCACAAGTTTTTATAAGCAGCAGAGCTCACAGTCTAAAGTTTTAGAAGTCTGCACCATTGCCAGAGTGGAGCCTGATGGGCTTAGTGGTGCTCCCGTGCAGGAGGGGAGAGGCCCAGAAGCACACAGCGTGGCTGGAGGATGCCCTGGGTGGCACCAGAAGAGACGGTTCCCCTCCTTGGAGTGCACACGGAGGAGGTGGCACTGCCTCTCTAGGGTGAAAGGAGCCAGCAGGTGCCAATTGCGGTCCCGTTCACTAGCACAGGAGCAGAGACACCTGCTGAGGGCTGCTAACCTGACTGCAGGCATTTTGCTGTGCTTTACCCTAAACACTGACTGTACAGGTAATACAACAGCACTGAATTCATATCATCAACAATCACTCTGAATGTAAATGGACTAAATGTGTCAATCAAAAGACAGGATATCACAATGGGTGAAAAAAATTAGACCCATTGATATGCTGCCTACAAGAGACTCTTTATTTTATTTTTTCTATGCATGTAACATTTATTTATTTATTTACATCCCCTGTAGTTGCATATTTATATTTATTTATTTGTTTTAATGAACATATGATGATCAGTCTTACGTAATACTCAATGCTCATCACATCGTGTGCTCTCCTTAATGTCCATCAACCAGTTACTCCATCCCTTCACCTCTCCCCCTCCAGCAACCCTTAGTTTGTTTCCTATGATTAAGAATAAGAGACTCACTTTAGACCTAAAGACACCTGCAGATTGAAAGTGAGGGGATGGACAACAATTTATCATGCTAATGGATGTCAAAAGAAAGCTGGAGCAGCCATATTTACATGAGACAAACTAGAGTTTAAACCAAAGACTGTAACAAGAGATGAATAAGGGTACTATATCATACTAAAGGGGTCCATCCAACAAGAAGATATAAAACAATTATAATTTTTTTTAAAGATTCCATCCATTTGACAGAGAGAAACACAGCCAGAGAGGGAACACAAGCAGGGGGAGTGAGAGAGGGAGAAGCAGGCTTCCTGCGGAGCAGGGAGCCCGATGTGGGACTCGATCCTGGGTCTCTGGGATCATGACCTGAGCCGAAGGCAGTTGCCCAACCAAGTGAGCCACCCAGGTGCCCCAACAATTATAAATATTTATGCTCCCAATGTGGGAGCACCCAATTACACAAATCAATTAATAACCAACATAAACTCATTGATAACAACACAGTAATAGGAGGGGACTTTAACACCCCACGTCCAGCAATGGACAGATCATCTAAGCAGAAAATCAACAAGGAAACAATGGCTTTGAATGATACACTGGACCAGATGGACTTAATATATATATGTTTTTATATATAATATAAATATATATTTTCATCCTAAAGCAGTAAAATATACATTCTTTTGGGTGCACATAGAACATTCTTCAGACTAGATCACACACTAGGTCACAAATCAGGTCTCAACAAGTATAAAAAATGGAGATCATACCATGCATATTTCCAGACCACAGCACCATGAAACTTGAGGTCAACCACAAGAAAAATTTGGAAAGACTGCAAATATATAAAGGTTAAAGAACATTCTGCTAAAGAATAAATGGGCTAACCAGGAAATAAAAAAAAAATACATAGAAGCAAATGAAAATGAATACACGACTGTCCAAAACCTTTGGCATGCAGCAAAAGTGGTCCTAAGAGGGAAGAGTATAGCAAAACACGCCTACCTCAAGAAGCAAGAAAAGCCTTGAGGAGCCTGACTGGCTCAGTTAAGTGTCTGCCTTTGGCTGGAGTCATGGTCTCAGGGTCCTGGAATGCAGCAGGCTCCTTGCTCTGTGGGCAGTGTTTCTCCTTCTCTTTCTGCCCCTCCCTCCCCTCTGCCCTGCTCATGTGCACTCTCAATCTCAAATAAATAAATAAAATCTTAAAAAAAAAAGCAAGAAAAGTCTCAAATATACAACTTAACCTTATACCTAAAAGAACTAGAAAAGGAACATCAAATAAAGCCTAAGTCAGCAAAAGAAGGGAAATAATAAAGATTATAGCATAAATAAATGATATAGAAACAAAAAGATAGTAAAACAGATCAATGAAAGTAGGAGCTTGTTCTTTGAAAGAATTCATAAAATTGATAAACTCCTCACCAGACTTATCAAAAAGAAAAGAGAAAGGATCCAAATAAATAAGTTCATGAATGAAAGGGGAGAAACTGCAACCAACACCACAGAAATACAAACAATTATGAGAATATTATTAAAAATCATATGCCAACAAATTAGGCAATCTGGAAGAAATGGATAAATTCTTAGAAACATATAAACTACCAAAACCCAAACAGGAAGAAATAGAAAATTTGAACAAAATCATAACCAGTAAAGAAATTGAATCAGTGATCAAAAATCTTCCAACAAAATCTAGGGCCAGAGGGCTTCCTAGGGGAATTCTACCAAATATTTAAAGAAGAATTAATACCTAATCTCTCAAACTATTCCAAAAAAATAGAAACGGAAGGAAAACTTCCAAACTCATTCTACCAAGCCAGAATTAACTTGATTCCAAAACCAGACAAAGACCCCACTAAAAAGAAGAATTACAGGCCAATATCCCTGATGATCGTGGATGTAAAAATTCTCAATAAGATAATAGCAAATTGAATCCAACAATAGAGTAAAAAAATTATTTGCCATAATCAAGTGGGATTTATTCCTGAGCTGCAAGGGTGGTTCAATATTTGCAAATCAATCAACATGACACACAACATTAATAAAAGAAAGGACAAGAACCATATGATCCTCTCAATAGATGCAGAAAAAGCATTTGAGGGTGCCTGGGTGACTCAGTGGGTTAAGCCTCTGCCTTCGACTCAGGTCGTGATCTCAGGGTCCTGGGATTGAGGCCCACATCAGGCTCTCTGCTCGGCAGGGAGCCTGCTTCCTCCTCTCTGCCTGCCTCTCTGCCTACTTGTGATCTCTCTCTGTGTGAAATAAATAAAATCTTTAAAAAAAAAAAAGCATTTGACAAAATACAGTATCCATTCTTGATAAAAACCCTCAACAAAGTAGGGATAGAAGGAACACATCTCAACATCATAAAGATCATATGCAGAAGACTCACAGCTAATATCATCCTCAACAGGGAGAAATTGAGAGCTTTTCCTCTAAGGTCAGCAACAAGACAAGGATTTCCACTCTAACCATTGTTATTTAATAGAGTACCAGAAGTCCTAGCCTCAGCAATCAGACAACAAAAAGGAATAAAAGGCATCCAAAGTAACAAGGAAGAAGTCAAACTTTCACTAGTCACAGAGGACATGATACTCTATGTAGGAAACCCAAAAGACTCCACCAAAAAATTGCTAGAACTCATATATGAGTTCAGCAAAGTTGCGGGATACACAATGAATGTACAGAAATCTGTTGCATTTCCATATACCAATAATGAAGCAGCAGAAAGAGAAATCAAGGGATTGATCCCATTTACAATTGCACCAAAAGCCATAAGATTCCCAGGAATAAATCTAAGCAAAGAGGTAAAAGATCTGTACTCTGAAAACTATAGAACACTTATGAAAGAAACAGGCAATGACACAAATAAATCAAAAAACATTCCATGCTCATGGATTGGAAGGACAAATATTGTTAAAATGTCTGTACTACCCAATGCAGCCTATACATTTAAAGCACTCCCTATCAAAATACCACGTGTATTTTTCAGAGCTAGAACAAATAATCCTAAAACGTGTATGGAACCACAAAAGACCCCAAAGAGCAATCTTGAAAAAGCAAAGCAAAGCTGGAGGCACCACAGTTCCAGACTTCAAGCTCTACTCCAAAACTGTAACCCAAGATAGCATGGTACCGGCACAAAAACAGACACATAGATCAATGGAACACAACAGAGAGCCCAGGAAGGGTCCCACAACTCTATGGTCAATTCGTCTTCAACAAAGCAAGAAAGAGTATCCAAAGGAAAAAAGACAGTCTCTTTAACAAATGGTGCCGGGGAAACTGGACAGCCACATGCAGAAGAATGAAACTGGACCACTTTCTTACAGTATAGACAAAAATAAATTCAAAATGGATGGAAACCCTAAAGTGAGACAGGAAACCATCAAAATCTCAGAGGCAAACACAGACAGAAACTTCTTTGACCTCAGCTGTAGCAACTTCTAACTAGACATGTCTCCTATGGCAAAGGAAACAAAAGCAAAAATGAACTATTGGGACTTCATCAAGATAAAAAGCATTTGCACAGTGAAGGAAACAAACAACAAACCTAAAAGACCGCCCATGAAACCGGAGAAGATATTTGCAAATGACATATTTGATAAAAGGTTAGTATCCAAAATCCATAAAGAACTTATCAAACCAACACCAAAGAAACAAATAATCTAGTAACAAAATGGGCAGAAGACATTAATAGACATTTTTCCAAAGAAGACATATAGATGGCTAAGAGACACATGAAAAGATGGTCAACATCACTCATCATTGGGGAAATATAAATCAAAATCATGATGAGATATCACCTCGCACCTGTCAGAATGGCTAAAATAAACAACACAGGAAACAACAGATGTTGGTGAGGATGAGAAGAAATGGGAGCCCTCTTACACTGTTGATGGGAATGCAAACTGGTGCAACCACAGAATTTCAGTAAAACTGCCCAGAAAATTAAAAAAAAATTAAAAAAGAAAATGTTTATTAATTTACTATAAAAATAATGTAACATTTTACGTATATTTGGCTTCTAAAGATTGTGAAACAAGTTGAAGGCAAGAATAGCATGGAAGATGGGTGTAAGATGTTATGAAACTGGTAAAGTTAGTGTCCTGTTTGGGAGGAGAAGAGACAATACACGGCCTTCAATTTTGTCAGGAAAATATTGCAAAATATGAGCCATAAAAATCTGAGGGTAGAATAGGCCTAAACCAGAAAAAAAGTCTAATATATTAAATATTATATTATATTATATCAATAACTGTGATATACATTTAAAAGGATTATACTGTGCTACTGAAAGATTGGGGAAAAAATAACAGATCAAGTCTAAAACAAAATCCACCTTTAGTAAATCTCCCTGTGGCCAGTGCCCTGGGCCATCCATGTTCCCTCCTCCAGGGGCAACACTGTTACAGCTTCTCACATATTCTTTCAGAGAGCTTATCTACTTTGGAGGGGGGGTGTACACAAATGTATGTTTATACACATGGATATGGGTTCTTTCTAAAACTTAAATGAACTTTTTGTTTAAAAATAGTTTGAGATTTACAGAAAAGTTCAAAGGTAGTACAGAGGGGTTTCCCTATATTCCATACCAGGTTTTTTTGCCCATATTTCTGGGAAGCTTAGATGTAAATTTAATGTTCAAGAACAGAGTTCCTCTTACTTTGGTCCCTGAAGAATTACCCTCCTTTTCTCTCCAAGATTTCTAATTCCTCTGACTTAGACAAAGTATCTTGGCTTATATGTAGCTTTATGGCAAGCTGCCTCAGCTACTTTTTGGAAGCAGTTTGTTTTTGAGTTATAAATGATAAAATATATTTTGGAAATACCATGATAATGAACTCTCATGCATTTATCTTTAAAGAAAAACACATGAACAATCCACAATCACTAAATTAAACTAAAAAGAGAAACTCTTCCCTCTCCCCCAAAACAAGTGGTTTGAAAGTATTTGTGCTGTAGCTACACATCATTCAATGACCATGTGGAAAGTGAACTTTTCCCTGCTTGTAACTCATACCTTACCATGAACAGTCTGCAAAAAACTGATATTTCCTTTATAAAGTGTGTTGCCTCAATCTTGATTTATACAATAGTAATTACAAAGATATATATGTATATATTTTTAAAGATTTTATTTATTTATTTGACAGAGAGAAACACAGCGAGAGAGGGAACACAAGCAGCGGGAGTGAGAGAGGGAGAAGCAGGCTTCCTGCCGAGCAGGGAGCCCGATGTGGGGCTCGATCCCGGGTCTCCAGGATCATGACCTGAGCCGAAGGCAGTCGCTTAACCAACTGAGCCACCCAGGCGCCCCTCCAAAGATATTTTACATATTTATAGAGTTTTCATGCAAAAGATGACAGTGTTAATATTTTTTGAAATAATACATAAGTGGACACTCAATCTAAACAAAAACTTAAAAAATAATTACACTAGTAAATTGTTATACTTACGTTTTTCCATTCCATTCCACAATCTTTGAAAAGTTAAGGTAATTGTCTTCTCCAGTTAGAAAAACATAGTCTCCATCATTAGTCCCATTTTTCTGAAAATAAGTGAATAGGATTATTTTAAGAAACCATGATTATTAATTTTATGTGTTAACTTGGGAGACTATGGTGCCCAGTTATTTGGTCAAACATGGGTCTAGATGTTGTTGTATTTTGTAGATATGATTAATATTTAAAACCAATTGACTTTAAGTAAATTACCACTGATAATGTGGGTGGACTCATCTGATCAGCTGAAGGTTTAAGAACAAAATCTGAGGTTTGCTGGACAAAAAGGAATTCTCAATTCTGCAATATAGAAATCCTGCCTGAGTTTCTAGCCTGCCAGCCTGTCTTTGGATTTCAGACTGAATATGTATAAATCTCTCAGATAAATACTACAGATATAGGTAGGAGATATAGATCTCCTAGTGATTCTATTTTCTGGAGAACCCTAACTAATACAGTAACTGAGAAACTTTAGGTTCACCTAACTATCCTAGTTGGATGTAATTGCTACATAAGACTGAACCCGGAATACAGTGACTATTTGACTAAATACCATATTAATCATATTATTATGTTATTGTTTTAAAAAGTAGGAGCCCAGTTAAATAAGGGACAAAGGATTTGAAGAGACATTTCTCCAAAATACTCGAATGGCCAACAAGTACATGAAAAGTTGCTCAACAGAATTAGTCTTCAGAGTAATGCAAATCAAAGCCACAATACTATTTCACACCCACCAGAATGGTGATAAAAGAAAAAAAGGAAAATGGGGCGTCTAGGTGGTGCAGTCAGTAAAGCATCCAACTCTTGTTTTCAGCTCAAGTCGTGATCTCGGGGTCGTGAGATTGAGCCCCATGTCAGGACTCTGCACTCAGTGTGCAGTCTGCTTGATATTCTCTCTCCCTTTCTCTCTGCCCCTCCCATTCATGCTTGCTCTCTAAAATACATAAATCTTAAAAAAAAAAAAAGAAGGAAAATAACAAACATTGGTAAGGGTCTGGAGAAAGGGGAGCCTTCACATACAGCTGGTGGGAATGGAAAATGGTACAATTGCTGTGGAAAACAATTTGGCGGTTCCTCAAAAGTCAGAATTACCATATGACCCCAAATTCCACTCCTCCCTGTCTACCCAAGAGAATTCCATTCCAAGGTAGACAGCCAACGTCCCTACAAAAATATACACACAAATGTTCACAGCAGCATTATTCATAAGAGCCAAACTTCATAAGAAACGACCCAAACATCCAACAACTGATGAACAGATAAACAAAGGATGGTCTATGCGTACACTAGAACATGACTCAGCCATAAAAGAAATAAAGGTCTGATACCTGCTACAACATGGATGAACCTTGTAAACACGATGCTCAATAAAAGAAGTCAGACACAAAGGTCAAATATTGTGTGATTCTATTTATAGAAATGTCCAACTTGCCTATGAATGTTCAACTGCCAGAGATGGGTCCAATTCAGAAGTGCTACCTCTTGGCCCCTATATGTAGAGTGGGCATGTATGCTGAGTTCTTTTAATATTCTTTTTTGCCTAACAAAGCCAAGCTCCATTTCCAAACTCCCTTCCTCTCTGGCTCTGAGGAAGCTCCCACACAGAGCACCGACTCTTCTCTCTCAGCCGGGAGCAACTTGGCCATTCCTGCCCAGCACCAGAGGTCCCAGTGCCCCAAAGGGGCAGGAGAGAGGTTGGGCACTTGCATGGGAGGATTACTTGTGTTCTGTCTCAAACAAAAAGAATAATCTTACTTTTCTTTGCAGAAGCAAAAAGAAAACCAAAAACCCCACAAACCTTTTAACTATTAAAAATTTCTACAGGGGCTCCTGGATGGCTCAGTCACTGAGTGTCTGCCTTCGGCTCAGGTCATGATCCCAGGGTCCTAGGATCGAGCCCTGCATCAGGCTCCCTGCTTGGTGGGAAGCCTGCTTCTCCCTCTCTCACTCCCCCTGCTTCTATTCCCTCTCTAGATGTGTTTCTCTCTGTCAAATAAATAAATAAAATCTTAAAAAAAAAAATCTAGATTCACAGGCAAGTCCATAGAGATAGAAAGTAGATTAGTGAAAGGGAAGAAATGGAAGTGACTACTGAGTATGTGGTTTTTTGGGGGGGTGCAAGGATGACAAAAATGTTCTATTATTACATAGTAGTTGCACAATCTTGTGAATATACTAAAAACTGCTAAATTATATGCTCTAAGATGGTAAATTTTATGATAAGTGAATTATATCTTAATAACAAAAAATAAGAAAGCATAAGTTCAAGGCCAGGACCTATTTATACATTAGTTGCAACAGAAGAAAGTGGTATTAATATAGTCCCTTTTTCAAGTAAGCTTTCCTCACCTTCACATTCACTCCAAGTTATGTATTTTTTTATTTATTTGAGAGAGAGAGGGCGTACAAGCACAGGGAGTGGCAGAGGGAGAGGGAGAAGCAGGCTCCCCACTGACCAGGAAGCCTGATGTGGGCTCAGATCCATGACCCCAAGATCATGACCTGAGCTGAAGGAAGATGCTTAACTGACTGAGCCACCCAGGCGCCCCTCCAAGTTATATTTCTTAAGGGCACACACAGACAATCTACAGTGTTACAAATTCTTTATCTGTAGATCGAGCTTTTTGGTTTCTGGGAAATAGCATGGGTATTAGTTTCTATGTAATAATGAAGGAGAAAGGGCTAACAATTACTGAGTATCTATAATATTCCTGGCATGGGTCTAAAATTGTAGTATGGATTATCTCATGAAATCCTCACCACCACCACATAAAATAGTGTGGTAGACAGAATAACGGCCCTTCAAATATGTTCACATCCTAATCCCCAGAACCTGTGAATGTGTTGTCTAAAATGGCAAGAGGGACTTTGTGGATGTGATCAAGTTAAGGATCTTGAGATGGGGACATTACCATGGGCTACCTGGGTGGATGAAAGGTAATCCCAAGGGTTCTAACAAACAGAGGCGGGAGGGCCAGGTCAGAGTAGTGACTGTGATGACAAGCAGAGGTCAGCTGGAGAGACTGAGAGTGTAGATGTTTCCCTGTTGGCCTTGACAATGGAGGAAGGGGCTACAAGCCAAAGAAATGAAGGCTCCTTCTAGAAGCTATAGAAGTCAAGGAGGTGGCTTTCCCCTTAGAGCCTCCAGGAGGAACACAGCTCTGACCACACCCTTATTTTAGGACTACTGACATCTGGCAATTATAAGATAATAAATCTGTGTTGTTTTAAGCCCTGAAGTTGATGGTCATTCATTACAGCACCAGTGGGAAACTAATACAGACAAGCACTATTTTATCCTCATTCTACAGAGGAGATATCTGACCCAAGAACAGTCAAGTAACTGGCCCAGATCATTCAACCAGCAAATGGTGGAGCTAGGACTGAAGCCCAACTGTGGACCCCACAGTCCACAGACTGATCTGCCCACCAGGCTGTGGTACTCATTGGTCTATTAGCGAGCACTGACTGAAAGCCATGCCTACCACGTGTCTACCACTGGAAATCAGTGAACAAAATTACTGCCTTCATGGGGGACCCATTCTAAGACTATTAGTATAATTGTTTTCACACTTTTAAATGATTAGTATTAAATGCCTATTGTGTGACAGGCACTTTGTAGATAAGCTAAGAACAAGAAAATAACCAAAGACTGTTCTATTTCCATTGCTTTAAGCTATCCTTGGAGGTCTGTCACACATACCTTCTTGGGTATTAACACATATGCATTTAGGTGATGCATAGGACTTGTGTTTCCTCTGACATAGAAGTAATACATTGTTTTGATTACAAAATTAATAAGACCTCATTAGAAAATACAGAATGATGTATAAAAAAGTGACTAGGGGCACCTGGGTGGCTCCATCAGTTATGCACCTGACTTTGACTCAGGTCATGATCCGAGGGTCCCAGTATCGAATCCTGCATCGGGTTCCCTGCTCATCAGGAAGCCTGCTTCTCTCTCTGCCTCTGCTCCTTCTTTGTCTCTCTCTCTCTCTCAAATAATTAAACAAAATCTTTTTTTTTTAAAGTGCCCATTATTCTCTTAACCAATGGGAACTACTAGTAGTACTTTGGTCTGTTTCTTTTCAGTCTCTTTTCCGTACAAGATTTGTTGTTGAACGAAGATATATATGTGTAATATATATATACACACAATTTTTTACTTAACATATTTCCCATGTTATAGAGTTCTTCATAGGTGTAATTTAATGACTCCACAACACTATGTAGAAATAATTAATTATTCTATTATTGGTTATTTAATTTTGATTCTTTTTTTGCTACTACAAATAATGTTGTATGAATATCTTTATGCCTAAAAGCACTGTCAGTAGTTTCATTTTCTACACAGACCCATAAAAGTAAAATCACTGCAGAAAAGAATACCAACATGTTTAAGCCTTTTGATACATATTTTCAAGTTGCTCAAGGTCAGCCCGCTGGAAAGTGGTGGAAATACCACAGTCAATGAGTTTACATTGCCCAAGTTGCTTTTGTTAAACTCCGGCAATTAGATGAACCCAAAAAGAAAAAGGTTTCTTCTCCCTTTTTTTGGCATTTCTGTATTCCCTGAGGGTGAATCCTTTTCTCATACCTTTCAGCTCTTTGCCTTAAAAAACATTCATACCCTTGTGAATTCTCTTCTCATGTGTTTTGCCTACTTTGGTTCTTCTTTCCGTCCCTTAACATAATTTCACCAACTACATCAATATACCAACTTGGTCCACATCCATAATGATCACGTCCTGCTCCCCACATGAAGCTTCATGTGACTTTAAGACATGAGAAAGAACCCTTTAGAGACAGCAATGTGAACATCGCACCAACTTAGAGAAAATCCAAGTACCCTGCATAAAAGATGCTGAACCGCCAATTTTAAAAATGAATGGATGCTATTTCCTAAAGTCCTCCGCTTACCTCAGGGGCTAAGCAAAGTAGAGAAGCATTTAAGTGTTTCACAGTAATTCAAAAGGGTTCTCCCCAGCTGTTTTCTGCCCAAGAGTCAGACATCGCACACGGATACTTCCCTGTCTCTTGCTAGAACCTTTGTTACTCAAGGACAAGCAGGAATAAAGAGGTTTTACGTTATCCTGGCAGGGACGTGCACGGGGTGCAAGGACCTATTACTGCAGGAGATGGAGGGATACCCTGAGTTGGACTACCACAGTCCTACCACTACAGTAACAGTAATGGAAGCTTGACCCCCCCACCCCCACCCCTGGAGGGCAGGCTGGACGGGCTGGACAGGCTGACCTCTCAAAGACACTTTCCGACAACTCTAATTTTATACACCCAAGGACCCACCTTCAGTGGGAGGTGTTGGCACTCTCTAACACCAAGGAGAACGGAGGTGCCCTAAAATCATGGGTAAAAATACACTGATTGGCCTTGCAAAATGCAAATGTGAGCATCTGATTATTTAATCAGGTCTCTTTGCCTCAGAAGCTCTGTGCCAATACTCTACATTCACTCATCCCCTTCGTTCTCACACCCTGTCCCTCCCCATTAACTGTTTGGCTGTTTCATCACCAGAGTCTTTGAAGGAAAAGTGCTCTATGGCATTCACCAAGATTTCTCTCTTCACCATGTGCTGTGGAGCAGTTGGGGCGGGTGGAGGAGTGGGTGCCAAGGGAGGTATGCCCCTCTCCCCCAGCCGATCCCGGTCTTCGAATGAGTAGTGGCTCAAGTGTGAACGTCTGTGCTCTTGGCTGAAGAATCAGTATTTGACCAGGGCAGATGACAAACTGACCTGAGACACTGCCTTTTTCCCAACAACACCACAGGTAGACTATCTGGGTCCCAGATGGAAAGATTCACCAGCCATTCATAGGAATCCAAGGTCCTCTCTGGAGCCAGTCATGGGAGGAAAGAAGAGTGACTCCTGAAATGTGTGCTGTGATTTATAGCTTGCAAAGCATTTTTACAGACTTCTCACTCAGCCTTGCAAAACAGCTTTGGAAGCGTGGATACTTTTCGCCTCAAGTCACACATGATGAAATGGAGGTTCACAAATAGCCTCACAGTTATCAAGTGAAAAAGTCAGAACATAAATCCAGGTCCTCTGTTTCCAGGTCTCATGCTCTGTTCCTGGCTGTGGGAAACTCCACTCAACATAATATTCTAACTGAGCTATGGGACAGGGCTTTTTACTAGCGGGGCCCTGTGGAGATACGGTGGTGTTGGCAAGGGCAGTAAAAGGAAGAAAGAAAGAAATACATAAAACACATCCTTGCCTTGGGAAAGCAAAACAGTGCCAATTTCTTAACCAGTCCATAAATGTGGGTTACATTTTAAAGAGATATAAAAGGATCTTACTTCTAAGTCTGATGAAGTCGATGTAAAAACAAAAAAGCAGGCTATACAATGGAAGTTTCCTGAAAAATACTAAGGTCTGAGGAACGGGATCTACCTTGCAGGTGGGTGGAAGCCACTGGGACCCAAAGGGCCTTAAGGTAAACTTTGTTGGGCTACCTGGGTGGCTCAGTCAGTGAAGTGCCTGACTCTTGATTTTGGCCTGGGTCATGATCTTGCGGTTATGTGCTCTGAGCCCTGAGTTGGGCTCAGTTCTGGGCATGGAGCCTGCCTGGGTATCTCTTCCTCACCCTTCCCCCCCCCTCTAAAATATATTTTTATATTATATTTATATATTTAAATATATTTTATGTCATTTAAATATATTTTATAAATTAATTTTATAAAATCTATATTTTATAAAATGTTTTATTATAAAATTTTATGAAATTTTTATTTTATATTATATTAATTTATATTTGCATATTAAGTATATTTACATACTAAATATTATATGTAAGTATTATATATAATATAAATATTTTAACATAAGTATATATATAATATCTTTTTTTATCTGAATTTTCTCTCTCGGAAGTTCTCCTGAAAATTTTTCAAGAAGGGAATTCTAGTCACAGTTTAACAAGAAATTGGTGCTTCCTCTGGTCTTATGGAAGCTGGGCTCCTATCGGATGGGATCCTCTAGGGAGCATCCATCAAGGCTACTCCCCCAGACTGAAGGATCAGGTTCAGCCCAGCCCTATTCCTAGCATCCCCACTTCTTGCAAAAATCATGTTAAAAACTTTTTTACTATTTTGTTTGGATAATGTCCCAGTTTTGTATATCTTCGAAAGCACAAGGGCAGTATTTTCACCCTTTGCCACAGACCTACAGGAGCATACTAGGAGATGATGGTATAAGGATGAAGAGGTTCTTGAGTACTGAGAACCAGAGAATAACCACAAACTTAAAGAGGAGGAAATTCGGGACGCCTGGGTGGCTCAGTTGGTTAAGCGACTGCCTTCGGCTCAGGTCACGATCCCGGAGACCCGGGATTGAGTCCCACATCGGGCTCCCTGCTCGGCGGGAAGCCTGCTTCTCCCTCTCTCATTCCCCCTGCTTGTGTTCCCTCTCTCAGCTGTGTTTCTCTCTGTCAAATAAATAAAATCTTTAAAAAAATAAAAAAAATAAAAATAAAAAAAAAAGAGGAGGAAATACATCACAGTCTCAGACCCCATCCTTCATCTGACACTTTCTTCTTAAGTTTGTCATTATCAACCTCTCCCTATCCGTTTTACACAGGGTTTTGTTTTTTATTTTTACTGAGTTATTTGGTGGAGGGAAGACGGATTTTTAAAATTCCTTTGAACTTTAATGCATTTAAAACTCAGGCAGCAATAACATATGCTTTGAATAATAATTACTTGAAGGCTGAAATTTTTTTCATATCAAGCCAAAGTGAATAAAATCTGCAAGGAACAACACAAAATTCCACTTAGAAGCATAAGAAATCAGAGGAGCAACACAGAGTTTCAAATCATCCAGTTTCTTTCAGGAACAACCACTGGGAAAATGTAACATGTAGCTACCTGCCCTAATGGATTACATGTTCCTATTTAGTTTATTAGTCTCTGTCAGGCTGATGCATTGGTTCAGGGGAGACTTGGCCTTGATCACTAAAATTTATGACACTTTGAAAGATCACACTTGATTAATGAATGGCACAGTCAGTCCATGTGTTTTTCATAGCTGCTCTCATTCAAAGTCAGTGCTGGTACAAATTGTAGGAGGATTTTTTTCCCTAAAAACTAAAACCCTTTCTTATTTTTCACAAGCTCTACAAGACATCTAGAATGCCAGGCAATTTTGGTCTTCTGGAAGAAACCCAAAATGAAGATGAAATCTGCCTTGGAGTGCACGCCCCCAACATCGGCTGAATAAAGACGTTCCGAAAAGGAAAATCAACTTACCCCATAGTACAGGCCAAAATAGGGAGAGATCTCTGGTTTAAAAATGTTGATGAGGGACAAGATCTCGTCTTTGTAGCCCCAGAGCAGCTCATCCACGGTGTGGGTGACAAAGAGCGTCTGCTGGTAGGCCTTCAACAGGGCCTCGATGAGCTCCCGCAGGAAGTGGAGCTTGGCCCATTCCATGGCAGTCTGAGAAGCAAAGGCAAGTTCAGACAGCAGAATCCCCGCCCCACGCTCCCACTGCCCCTTCGGCAAATAGGGCTGAAAGCTTAACAGTAAACGTTAAGACTAAACAGCTGAAAAATCAGCCAGGAAGATCCTCCCTGGCTGTGTGTGCAAGAACAAGACTCTTCAGTTATTGTCCTTTTCTCCGTATTATAGGTTGTTAAGTGTGAGTTTAGCATTCCCAACTGCAGCTAGTTCTTGAGTTCCCTCCACAGTCAGTGGAAGGAGAAAAACTCTTGTAAAGACACTGGCATCTTTAGCCACAAGGTGGCGCTACCGCCCCTCTGAGCCAAGCCGGAGGCTGGACCCGCTTTGAACCCTGCAGGTGTATTCAGCAGGGCAAGGTCAAACCTAGGTTCCAGTAATTTCTAAGTCCTGCGTCCACTGTGAGTGTCCAGCCGCATGTGCCGTTGTCACCCAGGAATCAGAGTGGGAGCCTCAGAGGGGGTTGCTGTAGGTGAACAGGAAAGTTTTCTGGGTCTCCCGCATTTTTCTTCAATGGGATTGTCATTGTAACTGAGCCCAGTGAAATCCTGCTAGGCTGTAATCAGTACCCAGTTTCTGCTATTTATCAAGGGGGAAAATGTCAGTATGTAAGGTCCAGTTTTGGAATCCAAGCCGCCATCCTGTTTACTCATAAAAACAGCTCCAGGTGTTATGGATAAATGGCCCCCGGAAAACAAAGGCGAGCCAGGTTGCAGGGATACGCCCAATCAGTAACCCCCTCAATCTCCCTCCCGGGGAGTGTGCTGGGGAGGTATTTAGATGCAAACTAAGAATGGGCAGGCCATTACCGGAACTCAGGGTTGGATAGGAACGCCCAAGTGCCCCCAACTCCGGGGTCCAGGGTCCATGCAAGTGCAAATTAACTCATGCAAGCCACATGAGTGGGTCTGCTCTGGTGCAGACCTGACCGTAGTCAGCTTGTGATTTAGGGGGATGCCTATAAAAACTGGCCTGAGAAGTCGGGCGTGGTCCTTTTCTCCCCGGAGAGAAGAGACCCTGGCCTCGGGGCCAGGAAAATTCTGATGCTTGGTGCGAAATAAAGCTTTATTTTAGCCTCATTCCTTTGACCACAGACCCTATTAAGTATATATTTTGAGAATTAAAAAAAATCTAAGATTGAAATCTAAACTAAAAAGTGATATTGCTGGACCTTCTGAACCAAAACAAGGGGCACATAAATCTTTAAAAAATTATTCGCCCCCTCAAAAAAAATTCTAAGGACATATTTATTTGCACAAGAGTGGATCTTGAAAACATAACAAGAAACTGTAGGGGAGAAAAATCCTAAAATTTGCATTACATCACCATTTGAAAAGACCTTGTCTTTGAACCATTGGAAACATCTTTGGAAAAGATTATGTCACCATTTGAAAAATCTCAGAAAAAAAGTCTCAGATGAACTGTAAGGAAGGGAAGTGTAAAAATGTATTTATAATTTGGGGCGCCTGGGTGGCTCAGTGGGTTAAAGCCTCTGCCTTCAGCTCAGGTCATGATCTCCGGGTCATGGGATCGAAGCCCACATCGGGCTCCCTGGAGAGCCTGCTTCCTCCTCTCTCGGCCTGCCTCTCTGCCTGCCTGTGATTTCTCTCTGTCAAATAAATAAAATCTTTTTTTTTTAAATGTATTTATATTTTTATATACATATCTTTTTAACATAACATAATAACTCTTAAATGTAA